>BLKR01004205.1:0-116192 GCA_011170035.1 Teleogryllus occipitalis | reverse complement strand
GTGTGTTTGTGTCTGTGTGTGTGTGTGTGTCTGTGTTGTGTGTGTATGTGCGCACATGTGTGTGTATATATATATATATATACACACAAAACAATAGTTTACACTAATTTCTTGCGCATATATTGAAACCATTTTCACTGATACAACAGGAAACGAAGAAAGCATGATACAAAATAAAATATACTTACTCTATATTTTTGTTACTTTCTTCTTGAAGATAAGACTTAATGAGAAGAGGATATAAGTCCATTTCCATTAGACCATCATGAGTTCCATGCTCTATAATTGCAGCATCTTTAAGGACAAATATTTCATCACAGAGTTTTAAGAACTGAAATGATAATAAATCAATGTAAATATTCATCCATAACTGACAAAATATATCTTAAAACAATTGCTCTTATGCTATTGCTATTATTTGCTATTATTTGACTAATACCTTTACTTGACGACTTGTAATTATTACTGTTTTTCCCTTTAAATGTTTCAGTATACTTCTCTCAAAAATAATACTGCTTACATCAGAACTTACTGCACTCAATAAGTCATCTAACAAGTAAATATCTCTGAAAAAATATTGAAGTAGAAATTAAAAAGACATTGAACATTACATTCATAGATTAATGATAACTTTAAATTTTATGAGTAATTATAAAGATTTAGGAGTTTACAAAAGTAAACAAGTATGTATATTTATATAAAAATACTTGCCTGTTAGCATAGAGGGCTCTTGCTAAAGCTATACGTTGCTTCTGCCCAAGAGTTAATGTAGACTCTGAGATTAAGGTCTGATCTCCACCAGCCAACTGTCCAATATCATCATTTAAAGAACAACAATGAATGACATGGTAATACCTACATAAATTAAACATTTTCTTAAATAATATTTACAAAATAATGAAATCATAAGTGTTATTTCTCAAACTTCAGATAATAATATTAATAATAAAAGAAGAAGCACCTTTTATGAATAAATGGTTCATTGAAAAGAACGTTTTCACGGAGGGTAGCCTCCATAATCCATGGATTTTGACCCACATAGGCATAAGTTCCATCTCGTAGTAACTTGTCACTTCCAAACACAGGATTAATTTGACCTAAAAGTGCCCATATCAAAGCTGTTTTACCAGAAGATGTGTCACCACATATTCCAATTAATCTCTCCTAAAAATCAACAAAACACCTGCATTGAAGTAAAATTTAAAAATGCTAAATTCAACATAATTAAATAACATACCTTAGGAGCTTCAAAATTAATTTCTTTCAGCACAGTTTTAGATTGCAATTCTACATCATCACTTTCACGATCTCCACATCTGAAGAAACAAAAACCTGAATTTTAAGATCATTAAAAATGGTGCATATTGAATGTCTGCAAAATTATTTATTATGTACTATCTCTGAATGTAATATCGAAAAGTTTGTTGAAACATGGTAGGCTGCTTGCAATAAGCAATATGCAAAGAGTACAGTCATTTTTTAAATGAAGGTCAGGCTCTTTCATTCACAAAATTTTATTTTTCTTTATTTTGTAATATCAGTTCAATTAAAATCCTCAACAATAGAATATGATGAACTGTCCAATATCATTTCAAACATTCTGTATTTATTGCAAGTTAATTGAAAACATTCTTTTTGTGCTGAGATGAGTAAGGTTGTGGCGATTTTAGTCCAATGGGTTGAGTCCCGCTCAGACAGGTTCGTTTACCTGAGTGTTTACCTGCGTGTTGTGGCTTGACGGGCTTTCCCACCCATCGGTGGGACTGTATCCTCTCTATCCTGACCTGCCTGAATGGTGAATGAGTTTGCATCGGAGGCAAATTTACATTGCACCTTGGCGGTGTCATTCCCTGATTCCATTCGTTGTGGCTTGGTGGGACACACCAATCACCATAAATATCCTTTTAACTCTATATTTCCCCCCACCAGATCAATTCTATCACACTATAACTCATAATTGGATAGCATAGCCGAGATGGCTAAACACAGAATCTCAGCAACTCCCACCTAACAGAAAAGAAAAACAAAGATGTGCCTAAGGGCTGCCTCTGTCAGTCAAGGAGAGGGAGGATCCCAACCAACATCAAGGTGATTGGATACACAGTGAAACCTGCCTCACGAATTCACTTGAGGGTTCCAGAGAAAAATGGCATTTAGCTTAGGTTGCTGCTTAATGAAGGAGATGAGACTATGAGAAGTGAACGTCTGGTCTAATTTTATTTGGAACGAAGTTAATTATGCTTTGGTCATAAACCGATTTTAATTAGGTTAACTTACAGTACAAAATACCGGAATCTTTTTTGCATGAGTGTACTTAAACTGGCAAACAAAGTTTCTCAATTTCCAGCATTTGCACTATTTTGTTTTCCATTCTATTGGTTATATCTTCCCATTTGTGAACTAGATTTCCAACTAGATTTGAAGCTACAATTCACACTCAAAGGACTTAAGAGCAAGAGTGCAAGTACAAGATCAGCGACTTCAAGCCCTGTTTTAAGTAAGCTGATGTTGGGTTTCAATATAGGAAGATCAAATGCAATATCCACCAGTCTTATGCTTATTGCGTTACTGATCCAAATTGCAAATTTGTCAGGTAATTTTAACCTTCAAATTCCATCACCTGATCATTGACTACATGCACAGGTGACTACTTAAAAAAGGGAAAATTTATATGTGGGAAATCAATCAGTTCCACAAAAAAATGGCCATTAATGGAAGTGATCATTTCAGCAGGTTTCACTGTATGAAGGAAGGGGACCAGGCCACTACCCAAGGAATTCATGGTGTAGGAGACTACAGAGGTGTATGGAAAGGTAGGCTAGGCCTATGGGGCTAAATGGTATGCTAGCCCAAAGAGGTTTACATACATACATACAATATTTTTGTGAAGAGAGATGTATTGTGCTTGAAACATCATGTATACTTTCTTGTATCATTGGTAACAGTTATGTAATACTATAATAATAAAACTTCTATCCTAATAATGCTTCAGTCATCACTAGAAAAACTGAACTAAACAAAGTATGAGAGGGTCAAAAAATACAAATCTTAAAATTTTGGAAAATACAAAAGTTCAAATAAAAATGACTTTCTACCATTCAATTCACTGCATTGTGCTCTATTTTTATGAAAAAGGAAAAATTGCCTATGTTGCGATCTGAAGATGTTCATCAGGTTAGAATTGTTTTTTTTGTCCCAAGGATTTTCGCTTTATATGCTAAATGTTTCAAATATATAAAAAATTGCTATATTGCTACAAAGATGTCATGATTCTAACAATACATCACAAAGATTTTGTAGTGATTCTAACACATTGCCACAATACAACAAAAAATTACCGAAAACTACAAATAAAAAGAGTGTAATGAAATGAATTGAAGAACTAATATGGAGGAATAAATTACACTAAGAAAGAAATCTCTATCTTTAATAATGTAGTTGTAGGAAGATGTCGAAAAAATTTTGAACTTGTGGAATTTTCAAATTTTCAGAGGTTTTTAATTGCACGTGGACAATCACACCTGGATAACTGAGGAGCCGAGGTCGCTAAGGCTGTAGGGCTGTAGCTGCCTCAAGTGGAAGGGTCATGGGTTTGAATCCCATCTTGGGCATGGATGTTTGTGTGTGCTTGTGTTGATTTTTATTATAATTTTTTTTGTGATGAACAGACAATTAAGACTTATAAGGTTCAAACAGTAGTAAGTTGCACATAGGTAAATGTAATAAAATGTTTACACAAAAATATGAAGCGTACACTCACACAAGACGAATACATAATGTAAGAAAATACAAAAGTGAATGAAGGAGGACATAGTCATGCAAAATATACATACGAAAATACATAACACAAGAATATATAAAAGAAGATGGAGGTGATACATGGATATAATGATAAATACAAAACACGCACACAAAAATTTACAACAAAATAGAGATAAAATATAATACAGTGTATTTAACACATAATAACTATTCAGTATCATAAATACCACATGTAATAACTAAAAGTAATGGAACTCTCAGGAGATGTGAATTTGAAAGAGGATCTGGTGGAAGGAGTATTCCTTTAAAACTTGAGAATAAGGTTATTCTGTCCACATTAATGATGTTTATATTCTAGTTTAGTATCTTCATAGAGGATCAGATAATACAGCGGAATTGTTTCCTGGGATTAGAAACTTGAAAACTCCTCTGTCCATCACAGTATCACTGCTGTGGTATTTACTTGCATTCAGAAGTCAGTTTTCAATTGCCTTTTAAAGAAGAAAACATTCTCAGCCATAACAGAGGTTGCGAGGGTATTCCATGAATTTACTATTCTGTTTGTCAGAAAGTATTTCCTTTGTTGAATTTTAGAAAAGTTTTTTGTTGAATTTTTATGATTTCAGCTTTAAACAAAGTCATTGGAAGGTTGGATTAGAGTTGTGGATAAATATCTTGGGCAAGTCGCAAAGCACTTAATAATTGTGTAAAATTTTTTGTGAGGTCTGTGATGCAAGGTAGGATAATTCAATAAGCCCCAGTTGTTCCTCTTAGCTCATGTTATATAATCCAGAGGGTATTTTCATTGCTCAAAGTTGTGAGTTTTCTAGCAAAACAAGGTCTTTAGAAAGCAAAGGAGACCAGATTAGAGATCCATATTCTAGTATTAGACTGATACAAGTTTTGTAGATTTTGTAAATAATTCCGGTAATATGTTCTTTAAATTTTTTCTGTTTCTGCAGCAGGGAGGATTTATTAATTTACAAATACATGAGCAATGATATTTTAGTGATACTAAAATCTTATTCTCTCTGGGATGAACTTGGTGACAGTACTTCAAATAATGTTTTAGGTATGAGGATTATTTTTCCTTATATGTAGAACTACATATTTGGTTCTGTTCAACATCATATTCCATTTTGTTGACCATTCCATGATTTTGTTTAGGTTTGTAAATTGAAATTACATGGATTACCATAAATTTGTGTCTCATCAGCATAGGAGCATTGGGTTCTCTTTATCAATCTATCCATATAATCTGTGTTGAGTTATGTTTAATGTGATTAGAGTTGATTTTGGAATCGTAAAAACACACTTAAAGCATGAATAAGTGAAAATGAATTTCATGGGTAGTCATACAAGAGTTTACTTTAAAACGCCAAAAATAATGAATGTACATTTACTTTAATTTAACACAAGGTTGCTGACAAGACAGACTTTCACAAATTTATTAAGACAGCATTTTGTAAGGAAAGTTGGTTATCATAATTTGTGATTGACTTACACAGTTTGCTGTCATCTGCAAATAGTAAGAATTCTACATCCAAGTAAAGATGTAAATCATTTACAAAAATTATAAAAAGCAGGGCCCCAAATGTGAATCCTGAGGTACCCCAGATAAGACTACTGAAATAGACTTACTGCAATAATTATACTGAAATTTATTTGTAAGATAATTTCAAAACCACTATAAAAAATAGCCTGATAAACCAAATGCCTTCAATTTTTGTAAGAATAATGAGAGATTGACAGAATCACAAGCCTTATTAAAGTCTGTACAAATGTTGTCAACCAAACATTTTTTCCGTAGTTTTTAAGATGTATTAAGTATAATAAATCAAGTTAAATTCAATGGTTCTCTTATACACAAAATAAATTATCTAACTGAAAAAAAAAGGAAACTTATGACTTTCAGTTTATCCATAATTACTGATTTCAACACTTTTGATATTAAATTTAAAATTGAAATGGGGTGACGATTTGCAATGTTATTTTTATTTCCTTGTTTCAAAGATTGGTATAATGAAGGAAGATTTCTATTCAACAGGCAAAAAATCCATATCGAAAAGTAACTTCAATATTTGTGAAAAAAGAAAATTAAATTTTTCATACAGATTGCCAGTATTCTATTGAGATTTGCACTAATGCAGATATCTATAAAATGAGGACAAGTAATTAGCAAAGACTTTCACTATGTACTTAATGTCATCACACGATTAGGAATTTTGATACATTATTTTCGGTAATTCATTGGTGTTCTTTTTACTTTCTCATATACATACGTATATACAGAGTAATTTTCTAAAATTGCAAAAGTTTGAACTTTTTTTTACACCTTCCTACAACTACAAAATTGAAGACAGATTTTTCCTCCCAATGAAATTTGTTTTTCATAAATAGTTCTTTCATTAAGATCATGTAGATTTTTTGAAAATTTTAGTAGTTTTCATGCAATAGTGCATGAAATATTTGCAATTTCAAAAAAAATAACAGAAACAAGATTTTCTCAAAAACAGCTCCAAAGTTTTTCTTTAAATTTTTGGTATGAGTAATGCCAAATGTACACTTTGTGATAACATAAACACCATATGGCTATATTCTTTTGTTTTTTTTTAAACTACAAAAATGTATTTTTTTTTACTTGTCTCTCACATTAGTAATATTTACATTACAGACACATTATTATACTAACAAGTACAGGTGCTTTAAATAATGTCATATAAAGTTTCTCAAAACTCAACAGTTTTCTGTAAAATGAGCTCAAAATAAAAAATTCTTCATTTTCAGAAATACTCAAAAGGCATTTAAAAAAAAAATGGCTCCAAATTTTTGCTTCAAACTTTTCCAAGAGATGGTGCTAATTGCACTGTTTAATATGACATGAAGTTCATTTTGGTGTATTGTTTTTTTTCTTCCAAAAATTACACAATTTTTTTTTTTTTTAATCTCTCTCGCGCTGTTAATATGCACATTCCCATCGATTTGTATACATTAATGCATTTGTGAGTAGAAGTGCTTCAAATGACTTTAAATGAAGTTTTTCAAAAACTCAATAGATTCCTGTTAAAAAGAGCTTCAAATTTTGCATTTATAGTAATGCTTAATAGCCATTTTCTTAAAAACGGCTTTACATTTTTCAATGTAAATTTCTCTTTAGGACCAGCTTTTACTCTTCTTTAATATTCTTGAAGTAATATTTTTGTTCTACTATTAGGAAACCAGAAAGTTGATAAAATGTCAAAAATGTCCTTTGGGTGGCGGTAGATGGCAGCTGGCAAGAGAATGGGGGCAAGCCCTTAAAGCCAGTCCACACCAAGAAAATTAGAAAAGTTTACTGTGAGAAAGTCTGTGTCATTCTAGTTTAACACTACTAGTCTAGCACTACTAGTTTAAATTTATATATTTCCAAAAATGTTTAGGGTCATAAAATCTTGAAGATTTTTGTTACGATTTGCAAAGCATCTTTCAGCAAGAAGTTTACATTGGCAACTCAGATTAGAAAAAAAGAGGCATATAAAGGGGTTTGCATTGTATGTGGGCCCTGTTTTTGTGAAGACTTGAAGTATTGAGTTTTCTACTGAATCCGGAAGAAAATTATGACATCAATTTCCTCTTTTTTGGCACATAACTATTGTTGCAATTAAAAATAATATGTAGAATAAAGTCTACATAATTCAACCCATCAACACACATATTTGAATATATATCACAAAGATATGGAGAAATAGCAACTTAATCTGCAAACTCAAAATTGTGATACCAGTCATGATAGTCAGGTAGAACAAAATTACTCAGGCATAAGGAAGGATGGTAAATATTAGTTGATACAATAGATGTTACCTTCTTAAACAGTTCAAGTATCCAAATTTGAAAAGATGCCGATTTGTTTTCTTTGTTATTGCATTGCTAGTATGAATCTATATTTTCTTTTCTGATTAAATATACTTGTTTGAATTCTTCAAGTTTAAAGATTCAACTGATTACGGTCTCTCAAATGTAGAATAAAGTCTACTGTCTTACTACAGTTTTCTAATTACATTCTTCAATCATGTAGTTTAGCTATATGTTGAAGAGTAGTGGTGATAGTGAGCATCCTTGGCATTGACCAAAGTCAGCAAATTGCTGCATGTCAGGCAATCACATACACAGGTCCACACCCCACCTTTACAGGCATCTTTGGCCTTGACTGTCGAAGGCGGGAGGGGCACTTTGTCTTACCTCTTAAGGGTGTCTTTCCTTTGGTGATGCTTTTATTATATCCTTTCCTCGTTTAGTTGTTTTTACAAAATTATTTTGTACAGTGACATGTTCTTCATAATAAATTCATAGTTTTGGTTTATTTTCCTAATCGGTAGTGGATTTAGGGAAACCAGATAGTGCCTTTACATTTCCTGTAGCTTTTCCCCATCACCAACTCTCTTCAGCTCCCTTGCGTGTTGCAGCTAGTGATATTTAATCCCTCTGCCTTCACAAATCTTGAATTCCGAAGTATGTGATTGCCCGTGATTGCCCAAGTGTGTGTGAATGTGGCACCAAATCTCTGCAATGTGCAAGAGCAATTGCCACCCCTGGAATAGGCCTTTATTAACTCTCATCTGCTGTGTTGTGCCTTTGTTATTTCTTTTACAATTGATGGTATAAACTCTGCATAATATTATGGAACTGATTCTTCTCTCAAAATTTTCCATTGTTTCTGACTATTCACTTTCTCACATGAGTTTTCAAAGACAATAAACAGTATAAGTTATGATTTTTCCTTTTCAATCTGCTGAAGGGTGAATCTATTGTACTTTTCCCCTTGTGGGATCCACACTGTTCTTCCATGATAATATCTTCTTTTACCATTAATATTTGTGTAATTATGTTTGCAAATATTTTTGATGCCCCTAGTAACATGTTTATGTTCCTGTAGATGTTTCAGCTTTTCATGTTTTCCTTTTTAAAGTTACTGCACACTAATGAAGCCTTTCATTCTTGGATTTTTTGTCTTTGTATTTCTTTATCTCATTTTTAGGTGTAGAAGTTGGGGTTTTAGTTCTTGTCTAGTTTTATTCCATCTATTTTTGTCCTCTACTTACTCTTCAGATATTTCATTGCAATCCATTTTTGAATTTTCAGAGGATTTAACTGAAAGTAGGCCCTGAGCAATTTTCAGTGTATTTTGCTCTAATTGATCACATCCTCTGACATCTGTAGATGTAGATAAGATACATAGCAAAATGTTTTCTTTATAGATCTGGAGAGAGAGAGAGAAATGGTTAGTGAATAATCTGCCTGGCTCAATAGCTTCTAAGAAGGCATTCACAGACTCTTCAAGGTCGTCTTAGTGAAACCATTAAGAGAGCACAGGCTGAGAGAACTCAGAAAATTCTCAAAGAGTACTTTTCCAACATTGAAGTAACTTTGGATGGTGTTCCTCCAGATAATATTTTGAATTTTGATGTAATAAATTTCAATGACGATCCAGGGAGGAAAAATGTAATTGTGAAAACAGGAGTAAAGCATGCTGAACACATCATAGACCCAACAAAAACAATTGTCTTAGTAATGATGGCCGCTTAGGTAGTGGAGAACTTTTATCACCATGTACAAATTACAAAGCAGAACATGTGAGGACCACATGTCCAGAAGGAGGGCCTTCTGGTGGGAACTACAATCGCAACAGAAGTGGATGGTTTGACCTACTGATTTTCAAAGACTGGTTCAAGACGACAGCCATATTTAAAAATACAGATTGGTTAAAAATGTAATCATTGGAGACAACCTTAGCAGTCACATTTCTCTGCAAGTAGTACAACTCCGCGGAAAGCATAACATCAGCTTCTTGCTAGTACCTCCTATTAGCACACATTATCTCCAGCCCTTGGATGTCAGCTTCTTTAAACTGTTGAAGAATGCAAGGCATAATGTCTTGTATGATTGGACAAAGTCCAAAAGAGGGGGCAAATTTAGGGATGCTTTTCCTTCTTTTCTAACCGAAAGTTTGGAAAAAAATTGAGGCAAATAAATCACAAAACATTATCAGTGATAATTGAGCAAAGGGACCATTGCTACCTTATAATCCTGATCATGTTCTCAGCAAATTGCAAGATTGAGAGGAATTGTCTGATGCTGCTATTGCAACTATATATGATGTGCATAGCGTCGTGATCTTCTTCGTGGCATAGAGCGCATATTGGGCTTTCAGCGATGTTAAATCTGTATAGATATGCTTGGAAGCTCCCATGCCCTGAGAAGGCTTGCGTCAAGTAGAAGTCCATTGTGCCATGGTTTCTGTTGATCCAATCCTGGATGTTAGGGACAAGGCTGTGTGTCCATCTTCCTTTGTTCTCCACGTCCCATCGGCTTCGCTACTGGTGCAGAAGATGGTTTCTCAACTCTGCTTTGATATTGTCTAATTGCCTCTTGGGCAGAGTTTGTTGTTTATCTACTGTCACCCTCAGGTGTATTGTCTTCCTTTCCTGGGTTAAAGGATCCACTGGGGGTACACTGGCCAGTACTAAGGCTAATCTGTCGGATACCATGCAGTATCCTGTGATTATCCTTAGAGCCATCTTTCTCTGGATCTGTGCGAATTTTCACCGAATGGACTCTTTAGTTAGTGCTTCTGCCCACACTGGGGCGGCATACAGCATTCTTGAGTGCACTATGGCAAATATTAACCTTCTTTTGCTTTCACTGGGACCTCCTGAGTTCAACATTAGTCTAGAGAGATTTGATCCAGTCTTTACAGCTTTACCTGCTGTTTTTATAATATGGGGTCCGAAGCTCAATTGCGAATTGATTTCCACCCCAAGATATGTGATATGCTGCTTCCATTCAATTTGTTCCTCCCCTAGTCGGATCACCAGGGGGCAGAATGCTCTCCAGTTTGTAATCAATACGGCTTCTGTTTTTGCAACAGCCATCTGGAGATTTCTTTGGTCCAATCATCTTTTAACCCTGCGTAGTGATTCGTTGGTCTTCATTTCCAGTAGTTCTACATAGTCAATCAGTGTGTCATCGGCGTAGCCAATGAGACACGAATTCTTTGGGAGCTCGATATTCAGCAGGTCATCATACAGAGTATTCAACAGGAAGCGGCCCAATCTTAATCCCTGTGGAACACCACACGTCATGTCTTCGTCAGTCCTATATCCATTTGTGTAAATTATTTTCCTCTCACTGAGGTAGTCCTCCAGTATCCTCACAAGGTATTCATGGACCTTCTTAGCTACCAGGGCTTGTATAATGTCTTTCCAGCTGGCAGAATTAAATGCATTTTTGAGGTCAATTGCAGCCATGGCACAAAAACCCTTATTCCTTTTTGCTGTTTCTGCATAGTGGACTGCTTCTGAGATAGCGTCTATTGTCAAGAGTCCTTTTCTGAAGCCAAACTGTCTCATTGCAAAATTCACATGTCTCTCTAGTCATATAAGGAGCACACCCTCCAGTAATTTGCTCATCGTATCCAGCAGGCACAAAGGTCTGAACGATGATGTCTGATCAATTGGCTTGTTACCTTTCCGCATGAGAATTAACTTCTGTTGTTTCCATACCTTATAGAATTTCCCTAGTTCAAGACACTGGTTAAAGGCTTTCAGAAGGCATTTGGGATGTTCTTTCACAACTATCCCCAGGATTGCGTTGGGAATTCTGTCAGGTCCCGGTGCTGTTCTAATCTTGGTCTTCTGCATCGTTTGGACTAGTTTGTCCTTCAAGAAGCGGTTGGCTTCGTCAAAGTGATGGTCAGAAGGTCTGCTTCTTATCCAACATTTTCTGCTAGGGAAAAGGTCTCTGATAATTGCCTTCACCCATGCAGGGTCTTCCAGTCCAGTAGGTGGATTTAAATTTGCCCATAACAATCTTGTAGGCTTTCCCCCAGGGATCGTTGTTCACATCATTTAATAGGAACTTCCAGCATTTTATTTTGCTTCTTTTAATCTCAGATTTTGGTCTTTTGGTCTTATAATTTCCCCTCAGTAGAATGTCTGTTTTAGCTCTTGTTGCAAGTCTTTGAGCTTTAACACATGCTTAGCAAAGCTCTGCAATAACCGCTGTCCACCAGTACATCTGGTTTTCCCCCCATGGACTCCTACATCTGGGCATTGAAATCTTGCACGTATTTTTAATGGTTTTGCACATTTCCTGTACTACCTCTTTGAGGGACTCTGTACTTTTTCTTTTTCCCCACCCCATGATCTCCAGTTGTTTTGCTTCATCAAGGAATTTTATGGCACCTGCTTCTTTTAGCTTTTTGGTGTTCCAGGATGGACCGATGTTTGGCTGATTCCTTCTTCTAGTTCTGTTTCCAGCAGATGAAATGGAGAATTCGAAGTACCAATGATCGCTAAGTGTTTCTACGTAAAGAACTTGCCAATTCAGGACATTCCTGGCAATCTTTGTGGTTCCTATTGTCGTCAATTATCAAAGAAGCTGCACCCCTTTGAAATGTACATGAACTCCCTGTGTTTAAAACTACAAGGTCCTTCCTAGCCAGGAATTCACAGACAATATCGCCTCTGCGATCAGTTCTGCTTTCGCCCCATTCTGGAGACTTGCTGTTAAAGTCTCAAGCCACTATTATTTTTCCTGGAGCTGAATTCATGCTTGCTTCCAGTTCATCGATTTGTTTCTTAAATTTCTCTATTAGGTCGTTTGGTGAGAAATACCAACTATATATTCTGAGGTTGTCCATTTCTACCCATACAAACCCTTGGTTTGTAACTTTAAATTTTGAGGTTCTCATTTTGGAATTAAGTACTATAATTTCTGCACATCTAGTTGTGTCCTGGTAGTAGGATATGTCATCAATATCATACTGCTCACTGACCAATAAGACATCCACCTGTCTTTCCCTTGCCATTTGAATAAGTAATTCTTGGGAGGTCTTCCCTTTGCCTAAATTAATTTGAAGGAACCTAGGCATTCTTTGTTTTACTGAGTTTTCTTAGTTCTGCGGTGAAGGAAGGGCATTTATTGCTTCAAATTAATAAACCCAGCATATAATTTTTGGTTTCAAGATCAATATTGGCACTAGATGCGTTCTTGTTGCTCTTCGTCATCTTAAGAGAAGTAATTAAGCAGAAAGTCAGATCAGAAAAAGACACTAGGAGAGAAGTTTCATGGAGGGTGGTCGAGGAGTAGAAAACTAAAAGAACAGTAGAGCGGATCTCAGATCAAGTAAGAGTAAGATAAGTAAGAATACAAATGAAACTCAAGAAGAAAGATGCAATATAATTTCACTGAATGGTAAAGTACAGCAAAATATACTTATCTTTTCGGGCTTCTACAGCGTCAGGCGATCGTTGAGTGCGAAAGTTATAACGGTGGCTACCTGCAAAAGAAACTACCTGCTGCCTAGCTCGGAGCACGAAGGGACAATGCTTACACCGCGATGGTCATCCACAGACTGCCAATATAATAGCCACAGCATATAATTGTCTTCAAGGTTTTTGCCTTTGCAGACAATACATTGAACTGATCCTCTGCAGTCCTTGGCCAAGTGTACCTGTTTGCCACATTTATAACATACATCACTTCCGTCCGGGCGCTTGCAAGAGGTGGAGATATGACCAAAGTCTAGACATTTAAAACATCTATGACCTGGTGTTTGATTCTAATGTGGCAAGTAAGTCAGACAATCTCAAAATTCTCTGCTTTGAGCAGAAGTTCTGCTCGGCGCGAAGGTGTCGTGTGCAGTCGCCACCTGTCTGCCTCCATACATCTTGTCTAGTCTGCAGGCCTCCGGGGGGAAGTCCCCCGTAATGCATGTGACAACTTCTCTCACATCATCTAGGGTAATGGTTTCGTCCATGTCCCTTAATTCAATTAAGGTTTTCGGGTTAAACGTGTTAATGTTTACCTCTCTTCTGCAGCATGAGCGAATGCTTCATTTAGGGAGGTTAGATCACAATCTTTCTCCAGGACTATCAGGAGTTCATTTTTACATGTCCTCCTGATCATCTGGATATTAGCGTTGTGTTGCTTCGCTTCCTTCATTCTTTTTAATATTTCAGCATATGATTGCCCTTCGTTGGCTGTCAATTTGATGGCCTGAATGGTGGATCTTCTGTTCCTTGCCTTGGGGGTTTGATTGCCTTCTTTGGAGGAACTCTCCTTTTTCCTCATCGCCTTCCTGTGTTCGACTTTCTGCCAATTCTCATTGGGGTTTTGTTTTGGTTTTCCTATATCCAGCTCGATAACTTCTTCCTGTTTGTCTTTCTTATCAGGCTCTTGTATTCTAGTGGACTTGGACCTTGTGTCTTCTTATTCTGGGACTGTGCTATTTTCACCGACTTCCCATTCATCTGTTTGCCGTGTTTGGTATTCTCGGCCTTTTTGTTGGATTTCTCTACGAGGATTAATTTCTCATACATCCCCTGTTGATCTTCTTTAATGATTTGCCATCTGTTTTTAGGGCATCAACTTCTAGTATTTTAGACAAGGCGTCCTTCAGTTGTTTTTCAGTATATTACTGCTAATGGTAGTTAATTGACTCTGTAGACGGGCAATAATCTCCGTATTGTCTTCCATCAACTTTTGGGTCATCTCTCATCTATCTATTGCCCAGCCCGTCACAATACTTTTCCCTGCAGTTGTGAACTCTTCTTGGACCAGGGTTCCCTTTTCTCCTGTAGGTACCCCAGTTGTCATAGGAGTACTTGGAGGCGATCTCTGCAGTTTCGACTTCCCGAAAAAGGGTGTAAAACCTGCACTCTCCAGGCATTTGCTTGTCACAGTGTAGTATTTCAGAGACGCCAAGCGTTTCATGTCTCTGACATTATTATTTTTAATGTTGTTATTATTGTTATCATCTATCTATTGCCCAGCCCGTCACAATACTTTCCCCTGCAGTCGTGAACTCTTCTTATATACATATAACTGTAAAATGTGTCCAATGCGTTTAGATGGCCATATTAAATAAGGCTCGCCACATAAAATAAGGCATTAACTAACTAACTAACGTCACCCCGTTAGACAGTACGGCCTTGACAGGCTCTAATGTTTCACACAGACAGAAAAAAGATTTTTAGAAAAAATACTTTTTTGGTGACAAGGATCCCAAAATATTGATTTTAACTACACTATGTAAACAAGAAAGTATATACCAGGTATTGGAGAAAGCAAAACCTTTTCGGTATTTGGGACTCTCAAAATGGGTTTTTTCATCAAATTATTGACACTTTTTCTACTGCAATATATAACTCTCTCTACATGAAATGTAGTAAAACCTGTCTAAGATGGAACCTGATGGTTTCTTCAAAACATTTCCATCTTATAGAGAGTTGCTGAAAATTCACCATACAATTTAAGTAGACTATTTTCTATATAATTTGGTGAAAGAAAGTAATTAAAATAAAGGATAATTTATCAATAAAAATATTGGGGGAAATAAAAAAATCTACAGCAAACACAGGGAAAATATAGGACTTAGACAAGGAGCAATTATAGGATGACAAGACAACCATTGTCGACTGAAGGAAAGTGATGACGCTTTTGAGAATTGAACAGAGTGTGAAGGATCAATATTAAAGATTCAGAGAGGTAGCAAAGAAGTCATGCTTGTTGCGATCTTGAAAAATCACCCTAAAGTGTGAATAAGTTGCAACAAACAGACGCCAAATTTGTCAAAGATTCCTTGACAGCAGGCATGAGAAGAAAAACTCGTTATTCCCTCTATTTGTCTTAGGACGTAACCCTTTGCACTACTGCATTTCAAAGGTAGTGGTAGAATTTTAAAAATAAATTTCCTTTGTAGCCAGGTAATATTCACTTTATGTTCTCTGAAAACCATTCCGTTTCTGCATTAGGCAGGTTTCCGGGTTATAGAGGTCGTTTTCACATATAAAATCATTCTGTTCTGAGATTTTTTGTCCGGGGTACAGGTTTCCATCTTAAAGAGGTTCCGTCTTAGACTGGTTTTACTGAATATGAGAAAGTAAAGTTGGTATCATTTACAACTGACTGACCACTTATCAGTCAATTTAATTAGTTGTAAGCATAAATGCAAGTACAGCAGTTTGCTCTTATTACAGATAGTTCTCACAAGAACTTGCAACAAAATGTAATTACTGCTACAGTGAAATATTTATTACCTGCAACAGGCACATTTTCTTGATTGTCTTTTAAAATCTCCTCTAATACTTGGCTTTCTAATGACATAAGTAGCTTCAATTGCTGATAATGCAATCAGATGGTTGATAGGTTTTCTTGATGTACTTTTCATGACACATTCCAATACTAGCACACGCTGTATAAGAAAAAGCAAACACAAGGATTTTACAAAAAGTTAGAGGTTGAACTTCTGAATCTTAATTTATTAATGAGATATAGATAATTAAATTAAAAACAGCTCACAAAGAATATTCTTTGTAGATTCAATAAAAGTACTTTTGATTCAGTTTATACTAGACCAAATCAAGTCATATACTAGATCAGTCTAAGACCAAATCAATCACTACTAGCCTACCTTTAGCCTTCTAAATGCCATTAGTCCATCAAATAACTTGATTATTCCAAGCCAAAAACTAAACAGTAATTCCTTAAAAGGAATGAGTACTAAAATGATGAGTGAGGTCAACTGTGAGCAAAAAATGTAATTAATACATAAAACATCTTGAATGAAAATAATTAAGAATAAAATTGTGATTGTTCACCAAAATACTCACATCAGCAGTACAGTTCCGTTTTACAGTTACAACCTCTTTCAGAGTTATATCTTCTCTTTGATACCAAAGAAGAATAACTACCACAAGTGGTACAATATGTAGGAATGAAATAGTAAATCCATCACATAGGTTAACTTTTTTCATATACTGGCATTCTTTTTCTCTAAGATCTAGGTATTAAATCATTCTTAATTTGTATTTCACATAATTTTTATTAACACAAAATGTATAAAGAAGTACCTTCAGCATTTCTGTGGAAAAGCTTTTCCCTCAGCGTCATTTTAACCAGTGGTATATGGAGAAGTAGTTCTTGCAAGGATATTAAACGTTTACTGGTATATATTGACATATGAGATTTCCACACATTACTAAGCCTTGCTAAAAGATACTACAAAGAAAATAAAAACTGTTTCAGTCCTTTCCTAACAATTAAGATTTGGTATTGTCAATAATATGGTTATTAAAGTAGACATTACCAAAATAGGTGTGATTAAGAGACATATTAACCCAGCAAATACAAAGTCTTCCCGTCTAACATCACAGTCTATTTTCAATAACAACATTGGAATAGGTAACATAAGTACAATAGGAGTGGACAGAACTACAGGCAAGCACATTACTGCATCATGTACCCTCTGGCTGTCTGCTGCCATAGCTGTGACTATCTGAAAATAAACATAACAGCCTTCATTTCACATTCAGAAAATACCTCCATCAACCATTCACAGAACTTACCCGATGAGCAGAGACAGAATGCAATATTGATACTCGAAGCAAATGTTTATACATAACAGACATAAATGCTGACTGGAGTCTGTTTGCAGTTCTGTAAATCAAAACAATCTATTTATCTTCAAAACTATGTTAATAATGCTGACAAACAGTGACTTACAACTTCAGTTACACACCTGAAAGTCATGCTCTCGCTCCAGAACTGTAACAGCAATGCAGAACTGCACATCAACACCAAAACTAGCAAAAAATGAATTTCATGGGTTTGACGAAACCATGAAAGAAAAAATACCTGAAAAAAATGGGCATTAGCAAACATTCATTATTATGGATTAACATTCCTTAACAAGAAATACTTACCAATCCAATTATATACATTGCACTACCTAATATATATATAATAGAAGAAACTACTATTCTTGTTTGCACAAATCGCCATGCAGTTCTCATCATTCTTGCATTGGTTTGCCCTCTTCTGACATTTTCATCTCTAAGAAAATCTTTCAGTCTAAAAGCAAAAGAAATATTTGTCTTGACAAAAGAACAAATTAAATTACTTTAAATTGACATACCTTTGTCCATTCAAATTGGAAGAATCTAATTTGGCAGTTGTCAAAGACTCGCTGGGAAGTGATTTTTTTATAAAAACTGCCATCCAACTAAAAGTTACAAGAGCAAAAAATCCAATATCATCCAAGGGAAGTTCAGTTCTCTCACTGCAAAAGATCAAATGTTCACCCTTCCTCAAAAAGAGTTCAAGCAATAATAAAAATATATCCTAAATACAAAGATTTCGAAATTTAGGGAAACTAGTTTATTTTTAATTCAATATTATCAGGTATGCTGGATGAATGCTATCAAATTTATGAGATTAATACTGCAGAATCAAAATCACTTCAATCTTTACAGTACAGAATCACAGCATTTTCTTTAACATTTTAAAATAATTAAAGTAATAATCAGTGTTATCTTGAGCAATAATAACTATACTATTTTGATAACAAAGTTAACCCTCTCATAAGAGACACCTTATATTTGATCTGAACCTAGTACTCTTATCTAAAAACATACCGTGACTTGCGTCGGAAAGGAATTAAAGAACGAAGAGCTGATGTATACTTGGATAGATTTCTTCTTCTAACATAATGTTCTGAAGGAGCTGCAGTAGGGGCTGCAATACGAGAACTTGAACCTTGAGAGGTAGGCATATGTCGATTCCTGAAAATACACTTATAAAAAAGACATTTCCAATCTGTAACAGTCAACTCTAAGAGAGCTATTGCAATTCTAATACATACATTATCATAGGAGATTCATCAGGATATAACCTTGTATATGAAACTACTCTTTCACTTTCACTATCAGCCATTATTTATGTGCTCCTAGAAACAGATCAACAGTAAACTTGTTGAATATCATCTACCAATAAATAATTTTTCCTCCAAATTTCAGATATATTTTTATTTACATCGAACTAAGCGAATAAACCAGAGTATCATTAATTACCAAGAATTTATAAATTTTTAACATTAAATATTGTCAAATGCCTCTAATTTCCAATTAAATATCCATGGTGAAAATTATTTGGATTAAAGAATTTTCACCACTAAATATGATACTTCCATGATGGCAACCTCTACCTAACTGATATCTTCCCGTGCTTATCTTTAACCACACCTGTGTTGCTCAGGAAACCAGATACTGTACACGCTAGATAAAAGATATAAAATGTAGTTGGCATATCTCCTCAAAAATTTACAAGAAAAATCACAATAATGAAATGTTTTTCTTCTTTTTCTTTTTTTCCCCAGGAAAGGAAAGATTAAGGTTAAATAAATATAAATAAAATTTGGGTAGTACAATATATTTAATATAATTCACACATACAGCACTATAAAAATATATATTAATATTGAAAAAACATTTCTGCAAGAATATTTTTAAAATTTTTAAAAAATTGCAGATCTACAAAAAATTAACTCTGCAAAAAGATTACAAATTCATTAGGCGACATTTTTTTATCAAGACAAAAATTCATAGTACATTTATTAATTAACACTACCTAACACACACAATAGCAAGCATCTATTTTGCCCCAAAAGGCAAGCACAAGGCACTAAATTTGGTTGAATACATCAATTTGAAATATCAATTCTACTAAAAATACGTAAGGCACATAAATCTAAAGGCTAAAAAATGGTCTAGTTATAGCATGGTATATAAGTAATACATCAATGATAAATTTGTTGTACAGACCAGCTGAACAGTCACAAAAATTAGGTAGTGTCTTCCAATCATTATTAGTACATTAAAAAAATCCAAAAACTTAACATTCTGAAACTTCAATATCGGAATAGTATATCTAATCTGTTAATAAGTAAGAATTAATTATCTCTGCCATGTATTTAATGACTAAAATTCTAATCAATATTATCAACTTGCTAACAAAAATGCACAACACACATTCTTATTTATCTTAAATGCAGATCTTCAATACAAGAGAGAAAAGACTAATATTTTACATATCCTAATACAGTTACATTTCACAAGAATATTTCCTTTTTGTATAATGTACATGTTACCAGCCACAGTATTAAGCAGTCATTTGTATGATCCTCATAATCTCAAACAGTAAGCACATTTGGCTTCAATGTCACCAGATTTAGATTTAAACAAAATCTTACAACTAAGAAAACAAACCAGATACATGACCTGCCCTTAGCTAGGAAGTCTGCACATAATATTTTAAAATAATATTGAAACAGTAATTTGATTTCATATTTAGTTCATTATAATTAAAATGAGAATGAAATTAAATGGAAAATGGTAATCGATATTAAAAAACATTCATAAATAATTTCATGACATATTAAGTTACTTAATAATATATTTAGTGTGAGCTTGCCAAATGTGAACTAATTGAAGGGGTCGGGGGAAGATATTGCTAACCCACATTTTATAAATCCAAAGCAAAGGTCTTAGAATTTCTCCTAAAAATAAACAGTATCACCGAAATGCTGGACAAACATGGTCATAAAACTACAGCATGTGGATAGAAAGCAGCTCAATTTACTAAAACTTTGTTTTTCCTTTGGCAGACCAAACTTACATGTGGGACATGTGAGTTAGCACTATTCCAACTCCTTCAATTGTTCAACATAAAACAAACCTTTCAACAAAGTTCTGTGAATTATTACAAACAAATATTGGTTTTATGAAGTTTTGGCTAAAATGAGATTAAACTACTAATGTTATTTATACAAAAATGTGCAAAGTTGTTATATTTTGAAATGCCAATATATGAAAACTTATCATATTATCTGGAACCAAACATCCAAATATTAAAACGGTATGAAATTCACATAAGACATTCATATTAATTTTAACACACAACTTCCAATATAATTCTCAAGCACCTTATGATTCAATTATGGTCTTCAAATAAACAATCAGTCAAAATGTTTTTAGTTCCCAAGGATGTAGTCCATGAAAATTTATATTGTTCTGAGCTTATAAAAACTAATGCTGTTTAATGAACAATTTTCTTGACTACTGCTGAAGTTATACATCAGAAACTCAAAAGAATTAAAATTGGCAATATTTGCTAAGCAGTTAAACATAGAAATTTTTAAGTTGAACAGATTAACATTAATTGATTTGGAAGAGAGATTGAAGTAACTTCTAAAATTACATATACACACACAGGCACAAATTAATTTAACTGAAAAAACAAAAAATAAAGAAAAGTAATTAAACTATTTGGAAGCACACAACTTGACTTTCACAAGAAATGGAGAAAGACTAGTTGGATTAATTTGAATTCTTTTGCAATGGTTTTCGTTTAGTTGGTGCTGATTAATTTATCTATGTGATATTTAATAGATCAAGGGGTAAGATTTAAAACACATTTTAGACCAATTTAAGATTACTTAGATAAAATCTAAAATTTTAATTTTTTAAAAATTGATGTATACAGATTCTCGACAACATCTGAACCTTACAAAAAAATAAATAATTATCAGGGACATATCCACTATGAAAATGCAAAGGCCAACTATGACACATCATCGATTTAGGCATGTGTCACATGAGCGTTGTGTTGACACACGTTAAGCAACGGGCATTGTAGATTAGTATTAGATCTTATGCAGAATGGCCAAAGCAATTGTGTGCCGTTTTGATTAAGATACGGTGTTATTTTATGATGTGCATTACTTAATGCATGTCAACACAACAACATGCGAGTACAGGGGCCCTAGAAAGAATATTGAAAATGTAAATCTGTAATAATTTCCTTGAAAGATATTGTGAAAGATTTTTAATGTCCTAGATTTAGTACAAATTTTAAAAGATTGATTATATACTTCTCCTTTTAACAACCTCAATCTTTCACATTTACGTTTTTGTATTAATCACTTTAATTAAATCAAATTTGAAACAATAAAAAATTCCAATTTTCTTTAACACTAGAATGCCCATAAGAGTGTTTGACTCCAGGCACCCTTTACGTCCTTGTAACTACATCATTTTTGAAGATAAGATTTTCTGATTTCATGACTTCATCATTTTCATTTATTTACAGTATGTTACAAATTGAATTGCATACAAAATATATTTCATGAAAAATAATTGAATTTAACTAGATCACCAAGGAAGAGTTATTTCGACACCTTGTGTATTTTGTCCCCATCCTTTAGCATTTGTTTCGTGTATTTCAAGGCTGAACATTTTTAAATGTCTCTCCTATAATTTTGAATACCTTTTGAAGAAATCACGAGCCTTCTTTCTGAATTGCATTTTTTCTGGCCCTCTCAAAACATGCAAGTTCGCGTGTTGTTTCGTTGCAAAAACAAATGTATCACTAAGTTTAGAAAAGCAAATTATTATCACATAAAGGAATAACATTGTTATCACAAAGGTTGAATGAAAAAATTATTTGTTCAAATAATTCAGAAAAAGAGAAATGATAAAGGTTAAAAGATAAGTTTTGAATTCAGGAGGGCATTTCAAACTCCAGGTGATGATGTGGTCAGATATACTTAGTTCTTTTAGACACTGTCTTGTTTCATGATTTTCAAATTAATAGGAGAGGTTTGAAAAGAAATCAACAGTAGATTTCACTGCTTTCATATGAAAAATTATTCTGCTTTAGTATGAAGTAATACTGTTACAAACTGTAGCAGTATTATGCTTCAGAGGAATAGAGTTGATATTTTCGGCATTTTCCTTCCAAACTGTGTATTTGCATAGTTCATGGTATGAAAATGAGATGAAAGCAGCAAACAATTGCAAGTTTTGTGAGATGATCACTAGAACGGTGTGGGCCAATGATTTTCCTTATGTTGGAAATATTGGGGAAGTATTGTGAAAGATGAGAAGAAATGCCTGGAAAATAAAATTGACATATTGTGAGACAGTACAGGAAGTACAATGCAAAGGAAGTATATTTTTGTGACATGTAAAACTAGTATTATTTAAAATTAAAGGATAATCTTTTTCTATTATTATTTTTACAATATTATTTAAAGATTAAAGTTTACTTTGCAACATATAATTCTGTCTGCTTACTTGCACATTCCATTCAGAATGTTTCTTACTCTTCCATTCCGTGGAATTGTAATGGCAAAAAATATTTAGAATTTATTTAAGTCGTGGCATAATTCTTCTATTATACACTAAATTTATTTAATGAAGTTTACTGTAGCATTTAAAAATTATTATTTTTAATAATGTTATACGAACATATATAAATATTTTTGCAATAGTTCATTTTAAGAAGTATCGTTGAAAGCTCAGAGACAAAACGACTCCGCTGAATGTTCTAAAGGATATTAATACTCCAGGTGTTCTAGTGTTAAATCATCTGACAGTATTGAATTTCCTTTCCAAAACAGAGAAGACAATCTACCAATCTTCTATCATGAGAAATTCTGACATAATATACTCATTCTTTAAAACACAATATGGCTACAGATAAATACAAAAATCACCGTTTTCTGGCACTCGATTACATAACTTCCTCTTCTTACAAAGTATTCGAAAGGCAAAAAGTGAAAAAAAAAATTGTGACATATTAGGCTGAATAGTTTGAACCGGTTTTGACAGCTCTGCTTCTTCTGAATCACATGAATAACTCTTAAAAGAGAATCAAAATGAATATGCTTTTTGGGGGATTTGTTGCAGATAACAGAAATCAAAAAAGCTGCAATAATTTCCACCTGTAAACATTCAACTGCAATGTCCTTTACCAACAGCAAGTGTGACACAACCATACTATCTTTACTTGTCAAGAGCAAAGGCAAATTGTAGTATGATCATTCATTCAGAATACTATTGTATGGTGATAAAAATCCTTAAATTGAACAAGACAGTCGAATAAACTTGACATACTTCATTTCTCTGAAGTATATTTCTGATTATACACCAATGAAAAACACACAATAGTCTAGATGGAAGCGTTGTATTTTAAAGGAAAAAAATTATGTGCAAATGTGTAAAATTTATAGTGGCATCTTCTTTGGGGTCTGCTCATGAGCTTTGCGAAGTCGGCGTTTCAACTCGCTTGGAAACTTTTCATAGCATTTTTTGCAGACTGGCTTCAGATCAAATTCATAAAATTTTGTCTTCTGATTCATCTTCTGATCACAAACCGAACAGGCAAAATGGTGAACACACCATGCTTTATTCATTGCAGTAAATACTAAAAAAAGAGAAAACCACAAAAAGTGAAATTAAAAAACACATAATTGAAGAAAGATTCACATCCATCTAAGTGAATTGAAGAATGTTCTGGATCTTGGGATTTTGTCACAGGTATATTCAAAATATTAACGAGTTCCAGTTTGCTGACATTTCAGAATATCTAATCATCTTCAGGGCTAACTTATAAATGGATTACATAACTCGTCATTCCATCAGCAACACTTCTTGTGAACAGATGTGAAAATAGACTTTCGACACACAACTAATGGAAATGGAATGATGAATTATTTAACATGTTTGTACATACTGAAGATGAAATTCAATATTCCAAAAGTCAGCACACTGAAATGTGTTAATTTTTTAATTTAATTGAGATCCAAACATTCCTATGATCCCAAACATTCATCAGACTCACAATAACATTCACAATAAGACAATATGCTACAGCTGTTAACTTGGTATTTGAAGACAACCTTCAAAAAACATTGCGTATCATACTTTTGATTTTATTGAGTTTGCATCGAATGAAAGTTTTACAATGAATCTGCAATGATGTAATATAATTGTAATCACAAACACATAATGTATCATGTTCTTTTCACACATTAGAATAAAATGTTTTCTTCATTTCCTAACAAGTTATGAAAGTGTCCTATAACAACACTCTTTGAGGGAGGGCTTCAAGTATCTTTGCTGTTCCCAATTACATTTTTCTGACTTAATACTTAGGCGTTGTTTAATAACATAACAAGTCCATTTTGTAAATTCCAATTTAAAAATAAAAGAACTTACCATCTCCTGCAATAACTTGATTGCATACAAAACAAAGATTACCAAACAACTGATGGTAATGTGTCTCACAGTAGGCAAGACCCTTCTTTTCATAATGTCGATGACCAAGGAAAGGTTTCTCGCACTTTGCACAAACAAAATGCTGTAAAAGATTAATCCTTCATAATCAAGAATGTTTTTTAGTTACCCATACTGACATCGCTACCCCAAAAATGTTCAGGAAATTCAGCAATTTCATTATGAAAAATAATACAGTGAAATTAAAAATTAAATTTCTTATTTTAATTTATTTAACTTAAACGATAATTCACTCATTTTATAAAATTTGATTGTTGTTTAAAAAATATTACCAAATGGAACTTTTAATAATTCACTGAGCATTCAACTAGGTCTTACCTCAACATGCCAATGTTTACCAAGAGCCGTTACAACTCTTTCTTCAATTGGACGTCTGCAAGCCCCACATATAGGGATTCCCATTTTATCATGGCAACGCAAACAGTACAATTCATTCTGCATAAAAAAATGCATTTTATTTTTACCTTCCTTAGCCCCATTTCATATTTCTTTTTCCAGTAATTATTTCAATGTACTTAATACAATATTAACTCAAAACCAACCATTTCATTTGCTGCAAAACCGGGTCTACTGCGTACTTCCCTGGCATCAGCATTCAGTTCCACACCACAGGCAGTACAGTTAAAGTGATAGGGGTGATATACTTCTCCACGAAACCGTAATGGTTTGTCATCAATGAGACCACTGAAAAGATAGCATAGCTACAATTTCTCCAATTAAATAAAATCAAACCTAGTGAATAGAACAATTACATCATTCAAAGGGACCTTTTTTTAAAAAAGCAAAAACTAATTCAAATAATGAAGTGGGAAAAATTGAAAAAGAAATACAAGAAAACATTTGCACTCTTGTGATTATTTTTCCTATTCTGTATCTTAATTGAGAGTAATTCTTAATTGAATTGTATTTGTCAAAAGAATTAAGATTAAAGATTAAAAGAAAAAACAAAAACCTCATTTTAATTCAAGATATCTTTAATAAGATACAATTGAATTCCTCTCAAAAAAATACATATGCAAGTTCTGAAAATGAAAAATTAGTCCTTTTAACATCTTTTAAGAACGTTTTAAAACAAAAATCATGTTATCTCCAAAGATATAAGTGAAAAGGCAAAAAATGAAAAACGAACAATAAAATGAAAGCAAGATTCAAAGATCAGTTTACTTGATTTCTGGATAATAGGTCTACTTCATGAACATACAGTGTGCATAAAATCGTATCATACATTTAAAATACATTAATCCAAGACTATGAGCTAACAACTGAACAGCACTCTCATTTGGATTCTTTTGAGAGCTTTATAATGACCTGCTTGCTCTTATTGAGTCATAACACAATTTACTGATTACAACAAATGCCAAATTAATACAATAAAAGAGAGTTATTATTGAGAAAACAAACCCATCTAGCTACCATGTAATATATTATAAAATTAAATAAAAATGACTGTTGTCAAACAATTAATACAATATCAAAATGAAACTCATCACTTTAGCACTACTCAGCTACAAGTGATAATAGTTTCGTTATAATAGTCATATCAAACTTTTATCATTACTAGTTATTCTTGTTTATCCCCTAAGTTTTCTATTTTCAATTTTTAATCAAATGGGCATGAAGTGAAATGAAGTTAATTTAATTTATACAAGAAACATAAGTATTTCTTAAGAATTGGGTATAGCACCCGCATCAGGAAAGTAAAAGAAAAGGTTGTAATATTAACTGTACATCCTAAACAAATACTTACTGACACTTATGGCACACGTATTTTCCAAGATCCACAGCTTTGGCTTTGGCATTGCATTCATGACACAGAGCCCGACCTTGATTTCGAATGAAACCAAGATCAGCCAGCTCCTTATCACACATTTGGCATCGAAAACATCGTGGATGCCAATTTGCATTCATAGCTTTGATTACTCGTCCAATCACAAATTCTCCTAATAACAGATGTGAAAAATCAAGGAAAATTTTACATCTGTAAAACATTTAAAATTAAAAAATGGGTTTCCCCACAGTTACTTCACATTTCTGATACCTGTAAACCTTGGGGGAAGGAAATAAAAAGAAAAAATGTCCAGTAAAAGAGATATTTTTAGAACCGTCATAAAATCTTACTCAATTAGTGTAGTGCTCAATAATTTAAATAATAAAAGTACCCAGAAAAATAATAAGCATTAAATGAATATGACATGGAATGGAAGCATATATGATATAAAACGTGAATATCTCACAAACTAGCCAATTTCCCAAAATCCTTTTCTTAAGCCAAAACTTTCCTGAAATACATCATGAAAGCAGCAAAAAATAGGTCATCGAGTATACCTCGGCAACCTTTACAATAACAGTAATTTCATAATGGTTATTTTCCACTGTAAGTATTTTTAAATTTAAAAAGAAGAAGTTTCAAAAAAGTTCATACAAATAATTTGTATATCCAATAATAACAAAAGATTTACAAATTTATTTTCGTTCACAATTGCTAGCAGTAACGATCCTTGTGAAACTAATTATGTAACTACTAATCTCCATTTAAAATTTATGATTTCTAGACAATTACATTTTTCCTTCCACAAAGTAGGCAGATATAATTTTCTGGGAATGCTGATGTGGTGGTGTTGACTTTATGTAAGGATGAAGAATTAAGTCATCTTGTCACCTTAAATTTAAGTATTACACATTTTTTTGGCAACAAAGATAACTTCCATTATTTCATCCAGATATAATTTGGCATAGCATCCATTAATTACCTATTTAGGATACTCTAACTCTTATAAGTTTGCATAATGTGACCTACATCAAATTTAAATTAAGCATAAATATCTCCCAATCTAATTGAGTTCACACAACAGACACTAGGCAAATTTCACCAATAGTGAATCTAAATTACCCTAAAACTTTCCAGAAACATGAAGTCAAATTAATTAGGAGTTCCAGACTAAAAATTAAAAAGGTGTACTTCATGAATAGAAACACAACAATAAAAATCTTGCATATTTGTTGACAATGTTAATAATAGAATAATGGCCATCTTTCAAAATTTTAGTTTATCACTTCGCAAAACACTTATCTTGGATAGTCTAATTTGTGACAAATATTAAAGAAACAAGTGTTGACATCCTTAAAAATATCAATACACTTACCACATTTACCACAGCAAGGGGCAAAGAGCACATGAAAATCATGTTCACAATATTTTCGCCCCTCGAACTCATAAAATATACCTTCAGGGAAAGGTCTGAAGCACTGAGCACACCTTCACAAAAATGAACACTATTAATACACGATTTTCATTCAGAACAAATTGTGAAAATTAATTAATAAGTATATGGAACTTACACAAAACACTGTGTGTGCCATAATTCACCATTTGAATTCACAATTTTTTCATGAGGTTCAAATCCATCTCCACAACGGGAGCAGAACATATTATCAAGGGACATATCGATTCTGAAACGAATGATAAACAAATTGATTAAAGTATTCCTTTACAACACAATAACCAGGAAATCTAATCCCCGATTATTGTCTAACCTATCTAATTTAACCTACTGGGCTACCTATTTCCTTTTGGAAAACTTGAAGGAACATTATTTTCCTTTGATATGAAACGTCCTGTTTTTGGGAGTGACTTTTCATAGAAAGGAGAATTTTTTAATTCTATAACTAAACGCTCAATATTGGTTCCATAATTAAGTTCTTCGTAATCATTGTCAGATTGAATAGAATTGTCCACTGAATCCTTGATTTCTTTATCCTTTGAAGCATTGAATCTTCTTGCATATAATTCACTGTGTTCCAACTCGAGCAAAGCTGAAGCAATGCCAGGATTTTGGGCACGCTTCATGACTGTAATGGATACACCCCGTTCTTCATGGGTAACTTTAGCAAAACTGACAGCACACAGGACTCAACATCCAACACCTTCTATCTTATCTAAACCTGTTATCTTGTAAATTCAAACAGTGCTGCTGAGATAACAGGCCAGGGGAGCACTGACATTTTGCTTTCTTCAAAGCATAATAGTACACACAACTAACTCATAAAATAACATTTGTTCATGAGCATTTAGGAATATACCTCACATAAATGCTTACCCAGGCATTTGTGACTTTTTATAAAAATACAATTGTCGAAGCACACCCGCTTACTTATGGGAGCCGTGGCTGGAAATAAAAGAGAAGTAGTGTATAAAAAGCGAGTGGTGAAGTCACAGCAGGTAGTATTCTCCTGTACTAACTTTACACATTTATATCGAAAAATGATGTATTTACTTAGAAGTAGATTCAACGGACAATAATAAATCCAGGTTTTTCTTTCCAAATGAGTTCATTTTATGTCATAAAATTTTTTAAATTATAAACATGTACAGTGAGCATCCACGAATATGATGGCACCTACTTACCCGCAACGCAAGATCTGATTAGTAAAAACGGAAGACTTTCGAACACCTCAAAAGAAATGACGGAAAGCTGTATCAAGCGTATCAAGCTATACGGCTATATCGTGCCGACCACAGTCGACCTTATTCTTGGCACCACCCATTTCCTTTTACGGTCACCACGTTTACGTCCGCCATCGTCGCGGTTATGGGTATGACGTCACCATGGGCCGACCCCGCCCGTTGTTTCAGGAGAGTGAAGATGTGTGGATGAAATATATTTTAGAAGAATAGATGTACTGTAATGAAGTATAGATGTTCACTTCCTTTAGTTCTATAGTAATTAAGTTTATTTTTTCCATATGTGATGGACTGATTTTTCCTATTTGTCTAAAACTCTTGAGGGCTCCCACGGAAGAAATAACTCCGTTTCTTGTCATCGTGTAGCCCACGAAGTCTACAGTGGACTAGTCTGTAGACTTCGTGGAAAGAGGACTAAATAAAGCGCTCTAGATTTCGTGCTGTAGTGTAATGACCACTTATGACCTTAAAGACAGCTTACAGTCTTCATGCTGTCATCGCAGGCGCCAATCTGTAAAGCCCAGGCCCCTTCGCCCTCCTCTCCTCCCAATAAAATTTGGGAGAGGCCAGTCCCTTCCATTGAAACTGGAGAAAATTAATTAAATAAAACATAACTGTAAAGGGCTCGTCCATAAATTACGTAACACTAATGAGGGGGCAGGGGGTTTGAGGAACCGTTGCGCTGCATTGCATGGATGTAAGGGGTGTTAGTTTAGTGTTACGTTAACGTTGATAGTTTTATTTATTTTATTTTTCAACATTTGCTGAAATAATTCCTTTTATTCACCCTCAACTAGGGCTGGGGGACCTTTATGGAGTTAAGAGCCATTTCCCTCTATGTGATAAATTATCTTTTTAAAGAGTCAAATATAAGTACAATCGACTCCGATTATAGTGAACTAGGATAGGACTTATAGTGAAGTCACTGGTCCCATATATATATATATATATATATATATATATATATATATATATATATATATATATATATATATATATATATATATATCGCTTCAGTGTCACGATTTTCAAAACTAGGCAGCTTGGAAAAAATGTTGTTAATAAATACTAGGAAGCGGACCTGGAATGGGGAATTTACTGATGACCTTATGCCACTCAGCTTCACTGCGGAAACAAAAGGTTGTGTCCGGCGTGAGCTACAACTAGCAGCGGCGACGCGCGATTGCTTGCTTCAGTTTCAAGCTTGGTGTTATATTACGCGGATCAAAGGGCGTTGTGTTCTACGTAGGCGACAGGAAGCACGCGACTGCCACAGCTCCACAGCCTGGCGTCACCCCTTGCGCCGCGCGGAAAAAACATCAGCTTCATTAGTCCCTTCGCAATCATCTCGCTACCGAAAGAGTTTCGAATGATATTAGGCGAGTAAAAGCGCCTTCGGAGATGGGGGGGGGGTGTTCTAAGAGGCGAAGTGTCGAAGGTTGTCAAGGCTGCATTACGATCATTAGTATACTCTCTGATTGCGATCCTAGACACATGGCAATGCAGAATCAAGTACGGAGAGAGCACGAACTCCGGAGAAGGATATAGAGAAATTACTAATGAAAAATATACGAAGCAACAATTGAAATTAATTGATTTTAAAGAACAATTAAATATATTGGCATTTTCAGTTAATGAATTTTGCTTTATCTCTGTATCAATGAAATCAATCTTCGTGGAGAAATTCTATTTATTTTTGACTTCATCGGATTTAGTGAACCAAAAATGTTCTGTAACCGGAGATGACTGTACATACATTAGTAATTACCATTAAAAATTTTCAAGTAGTATATATAGCATTGTTTAGCATTTTTAACTTACAATACACTGTTGCACATCATTGTTTTGCGCGTCGTTTGTACTTGAACGGCGCATTTCCATAGATTTCTATACATTATTGGATTTGTGAGTGGACGTGCTTCAAATGACTTCAAAGAACTCAAAAGTTTTTCTAAAACACAAAAGATTGCTGTGAAAAAGAGCTTCAAATTTCGCCTTCATAGCAATGTTTAATTGCCATTTTCTTAAAAACGGCTTCAAGTTTTTCAATGAAAATTTCTATATATGACGATGTTTTACTCTTCTTTAACGTTCGTGAAGTAAAATTTCGGTTCTAATATTAGAAAACCGAAAAGTTGAGAAAATGTCAAAAAATATACTTTCAGCGACGATAGATGGCAGCTGGCCGGAGAATCGACTAAGACCTTAAAGCCAGTTCACGCCAAGGAAATTAGAAAACTTTACTACGATTTCATCAAAAACAGATATAAAAATAAAGTTCTTTTTAAAAAAGTATGAGTATTTTTTGCAAAATTTTGTGTCAAACAAGCAATTTTTATTTTCTTTAAACCATTTTTTCTAAAAACGGCACAAGTTTATAAAATTAAATTTGGTCCTTAAATAGTGTAAAGGACGCTTACGAGAATGCTTCAGGTCTCAAGTTCGCTGAAATGCCTAATTTTTTGAAAATATAAAATATTAAAAATTTTTCGACGTCTTCCTACAACTAAAATTGTGAAGACCAATATTTTTCTTAATGAAAGTGTTCACTAAAAACAGATCTTCAAATGGTGTTGGGGCGTTTCTGAAAATGAGGAATTTGGATCTCGTCACAGAAAAGTTTTGAGAATGCGTGAAAACTTTGACATCATTTAATGCACATGTACTGGTAAATGCAATAATGTGAACAAATTGCCGCTAATGTTAATTTTAACTATGCAAGGGGCTAGTCAAAAAAATACATTTGGAAAAATTCGAAAATTCAGAATTAACAGTGAAAATCGGACCTGTCACCTATTTGTATTCTGTATTTTCTATTCTTACGAGAAATTTAAAGAAAAAATTGGAGCCATTATGGGAAAACTTTGAAAATATCCCAGTGACTTCATGTAAAGTACCCCCAATTTTAAAGATTGTTTCTCAAAATCGCAGACCTTCAAGTCGAGCCAGATCGACCAGGGAATATCCATTTTGGAAAAAATCCTACGTATGGTTTAGGCGCTAGTGGTGTTCACAGAACGACGGACGAGCGGATGGACAGACGGATTGTCAGACAGACGGACGGACGTTTTGAAAAGGGAAAACACATTTTTCGGTATCAGGGAACCCCAAAACGCAACAGGAACAGCAAATTTACTGATCTGGCATGCACCACTCACTAATCATTGTGAAGATCGGAAAGACGAGAGTAATTTCTTGTTCTCTGGAACGCCCTGACGAGCTTCGGCGAAGTAGATAAAATAACCCGCACGGTGTCAAATTCTCATACGTCTCTAAGCGGTGTCCCTGCTTGAAGCGTTACAGGCAAAAACACAGGGCATAGATCTTCTCGATTGGAGGACGCCCTGGCAGATTTTAAGAGATTGTTACTTGTTTGGTAAAAATACCCATTAGTGATTTCTCAAAAAATGATTGTACTCGTAGAAAACAAAATATAGTGAACGAATAATATTAAAAAATGAAAATCAACATAGCCACTTAAAGGCTCGTAACGCTCGATTAGGCAATTATCTCTAATATAGGCGTTATAAAACCCTCGCAAAAGCCATTTCTGAGGTAAACATTAATAATGGGGTAAGTTGCCTAAAAATATATTTAAAATAATATAGGCAAAAAGGGCATTGCCCGGACTCTAGTTATAAGGAATAAACGCAATTTTTGCTGTCGGAAAATTGTCCAGCATTTTTAATGATTTAGATTATCTATTATGTATTTGTACACTCGCCACCAATCAGGGGTGTCGTGCACAAAAGAACACATCTAATTCATTTTGTTCATTTACTGCTCAGTGCCCACTGCCTTCGAACTGCTCCGAGTGTGTGTCAAGAAACCGCTCGGAAAATCGGCAACCTGAGCCCTTGACTGGCCCATATCTTATCAGTAGGAGGGGGAGCCATCTGCTCTGATGACAACCCTAACAGCAAATTGGCGAACTACAGTAGGAGTGCGAAGGCGCGAGATTGGTTTCTGCATAAGACACGAGTTTACCGAGCCCTAGTTTTGACCGTGGCGTACACGGGAGGCCCCATACGGCAATCTTTCACAGATGGCATTAGTTTTTTAGAATCGGTTAATAACTGAAATTTGCATTTCTTGTAGTTGTTAAAAAGCTCACTACTGTTTAGAAACTATTTATGAGATAGGTTTTGAAATACCTGATTCATGGGGCTTGGAATGGTCATCACATATTTACTTGTTAGTCAACATTTCAGAAAATTTATTTTTCATCCGCAGAGCTGTATGTGTACAAGATAAAAAATATGTGATGATTTAATTGACCAAACTTCATGAACCAGCTGTGTCTACTATTTTATCCATGGTCATGATTTCCATGTCAATAAAGTTTACTGCCCACTGCCTCCGAACTGCTCGGAGCGTGTCAATAAACCACTCGGGAAATCGGCAAAAACACATAATTATATTGAAGCATTCTTTTAAATGTTTGTTTTGCTTAGTTGTATTTTCAATGTGTTTGGTGCTTAACTTTTTTTATAATGAATAAAAGCAATCAAGTTTTAAAGGCAAATTTCTCACAATAATATTTTATGTCACTTTATTAGATATATTTCAATTTTAAAAATAATTTCATTATGATTTCTTTCTTGAAACTTAAACTTATGAACAAAACTATGTAATATTTTACCTGAAAATAATAGAAATCTAAATTCATTGCTTACATTTAAAAATGAAGTACTTTTTCTTCTACATCATTGTTTACATACTGTGCCAGACTATATACGCAATCTAAAATGGATTTAATAATTTAACACTCACGTATTCTTTCTTTTTTGACAATCAATTTACAAGTTTTCAAAACAAATGTTTTCTTTTTCATATAATACTGGAACACAATGTTTTGCGTAGTATTTATACGGATTCTCAAGTATGAACAAAATTAATATACTTATGTCTGAAAATGCCGCAGAGTGTCAGCGGTTTCTTCGGCGTTGCCGCCTCCTAAGAGGACCGATGCTCCGACTAGCGAGCGATGAAATACAATCTCAACAGAACATTATATAGAATTTTGAAAAATGAATGTGACTGAAAAAGAATGTATCCTATAATTATTTTTAATATAATTTATTTTGACAGATTTTTTTTCTCGTAATTTTCTTGGGCTACCGCCGGTAGCCTACAGTATACGCCACTGCCGTGCGCTTCCGATAAGCGGCAGGGCCTTGGAAGGGGGAGGGTTCGGCGGGGGTACGCCGACCCATAGACAAGTAATACATGTATGGGTGCTCTGTGCGCCAACCCGTCGGCGAAAACGAATGCAGCACGTAAAACGCCGCTGCGAGGGTTCCAGCAGAGTGTATATATGGGTGCCAGTGGGAAGACCTCCATTTAAACCAATGCTTAGCGGAGACGCGTACGCCCTCCTGCGCTGCTGGTGGCGAGGGTCCGCCGCCGAACGCCACAGCAGCTCGAATCCGCCGCACGTGGGTGGACCTCTTTTATTTTCAACCAATGCTTTGCTACCAATTGCGCGCGCTGCAGTGGCTACGTGTGAAGGGGCCCTAAGGAACGGCGCTGCGTTCGATCCAGGTGTGCGTACTCAGAGGAGGAGTTACGAATAATAATTCGCTGGTTGTTTGAAAATTTAGGACTGGTCATTGTCAGAAAGCATAGCTGCCATTTTTCTACAATAATTCCAGGACATGTTCCCTGAAAGCAGAATTGGACACGACGGGAGAGGAATTCTAAGCGCGCACCCTATGGGGTGGGCGCTTCACTTGGCGCAGGTCTCATTTGCAGTGAGCCCCGCATTTTCGAAAATCGCAAAAAAACTAACATTTACGATGGAGGATTTGTCGTTGATAAAAATGTTCTTAAAAAAATAATCTTTAAATAAAGTCTTGTACAATTTAAAAAAGTTGTTTTCGCTGTTTTTTGCTTGAAATAAAGGCAGATAAAAATGTTTTCTCGAAAACGGCCCCATATTTTTTTCTTGAATGTCTTTTCTGGGATAAAGCAAAGTAATTAGCATTATTATAGTTTTGTGAAATTGTTTGACAACAAATCCGTGTAAGTTGGACTCGTGAGACAGGGGCTTGAGGTAGGTGACACAAAGTACATAGACACTAAGGTTGTGGATTTGAAATCCGTGTAAGGCACAAATGTTTTACATTGTATTCGTGGTGGGGGATGGGAGAGGATTTCAAGTCCCTCTTGAATAACATACTCAAATCCTTCCATAATCTCTTGGCCTGACTTGCAACTGTCTGTGCAATCTGTGTTTACTAGAACTACATGTAGAAACAATTGTACAAGCAGTGAGAAGGTGTCAAATGAAACCCTTTGCATAGAGGTAAATTCAGAGGGCCAATATAGCCCTATGCAATATTTGGAAGCATGAAGGTACTCATTGGTAATGTCCACAGAGTAATAGGTATCCCAAGAGGCACTAGTATGTCTTTTAGGTGCTGACAGATTAAATAATGAGTAATGTATTCATCTGATCAGCAGTTACTAGTCAAAGAATCATTCTGAAAACTGATGAAATATAATTCATATCTTTATGCGAGGAAACTAGGATCTGAAAATAACCGACCACTTGGTGTCCTTTTCCCCTACTCTATGCAAAGCAGAAAGACTAACTTAATATACCTTATGCCTTTAGAATATTATAACGGATTCTGTACGATTTTAATAAATGGTTTGGGCAATATCTTTGACTTTGACCTAGGAAGAATCTGCTTTTGCAATGCAACAAATAAATTACTCTAAATCTGTGGTTAAAAAAACCAACAAACAAACACAGCTTGCCGACCATTCCCATATTTTTTATTTACAAATACATAATTAAGGAATGTTATATTATTAACTATCTTACATAAGGCTTTTCAGGAAAATGGACATAATATACACATGACAGATAAAAGGAACATTTTAGAAATACACTCATTCAGGGATTTACTGTATAGATTTTAGTTGTGTATAGTTCTTTTGTTTTAAGAGCAACAATTAATAAATACATGTAAGAAATGATATATATTGTTCTCAGACCCGTTTAGATCAAGACTAATTTACCACTCAACTAACATGTATATCTGCCAATACACAAAAAATTATGGTACCAAATATTAATTTATCGTACAGTATTGCATTGTTACACATCGGCATTTATATATACATGAAATATTGGCCTTATGATATTTATATCTAAATTATACACACATGCCTTGCAGTGACTATATTACACAATTATTTATGTCCAATTCATTTTAATTTACATATATTACAAAATTAATTGGTCAGCACACCACTTAAGAGAATCTACCACAACTACCACTTTTGATTTTCACTGCGTTATAAGTAAGAAGGGACACCTACAGAAATGCATACCATTTGCATACCTTGCAATGCACACAATTTTATACAAATATCCAACAAACAGTATAAACACAACATACAAAGTACATGAGCATGGTAAGAAAGTGCTGACAAATACTTTAATTCAATTCAACCTTCATTCTTCCATTGAATGAATGACACTTAGAGTTGAACACTAAAATTTTTAACATACACCAATTATAGTTGTGAAGAAAGTACATCAAACTACCTATATTCTCCTTATACTAATTTGCAAAGGATTTTACAATATCACAACACTAGTTCTCTTTTTTCATGCTCTTCATGGTAGTCATTCGGTAGATGATCGAGTCTCTTCCTGGATCCATTCGCATGATAACAACTAAAAAACATAAGGAAACATTAATGAATACCTTAAATGGAATGAAGTTTTTCAGTTTATCCAAAAGTTTCATACCATTTACACATTTGCAATCACTACCATACATACTTATATCTTATATTTCTTTATGATGCACATCTTTGGACAGTAAATACGAATGGTTTGTTTCGAGAGTCATTGAATAAACACTTCTATTTAGTCAAATTTTCCCCAAAATACACTCATTTAAATAAAAACACACCATAAAAAGGAATAACTTCTCCTTGAGGGATAGACATGTCAAAGTCTAAATACTAAATGGATTCACATGTGTATAGTACAAATTTCCCTTAATTTTATGAATCAGATTTAAGATTGAACAATTAATTTCAAGAACATTATAGAAATAGACATTGGGAATAATAAATCAAAGAAACCAGATGAGTCCCCCAAAATTGAATAATATTGCAAACAATATAAATGTTATTATCACAGGAGATAGCAAAAATAATGAATAGCCTTTTCCATCTGCTTATAATTTTCTTTTCCTTTTATCAACATTTTTGAACCTTGGAAATTTTACATGGAATGTGTTATTTTGATATATCACAATATCACAATTCCGAAGGGTACCCACATTGGTGGTAAAATGATCCTTTAGAAATTGGCATATGAGTAGTTAAACTATAACTAACATAAAAACAATATTTTTGAAACGTTTCTTAGCCCCCATCCCACCATCCACACCCTTCTACAGCCAAAAACATGTTTTTTTTTTGTTTTTTTTTTCATGAACTTAAAACTATTTTATATGATTGAAAAAACTATGAAAAATAAGAAAATAATTTATACTATAGAAAAACATTTTTTGATATTTTCTCAGACCCAATTTCGAAAAGAAAAAACAACCAACTCTGTCTTAGAAAGCTGGTACTGTTTCAAAACAATCTCAAATGTTTCTCTCATGACACAAATTGTTGTGAATTATTTTTGAGATTTTTTTGACTGCTGGGCTGTAGAAAAAATTGTGTCAAGAGTATAATTTTCTAAGAAAAGATGAAGTTTATAAGTAACCATTGACACAAAACCTTGTAAGTGTGAGAGACTTGTGGATAGACCCCAGTTCTACATCAAGCAGATTTCAGAAGAAAAAAAATAGAAGTTTGCAGATTATGACATACAAAAAATTTATTGCAACACACATTTTAATCACAGATAACTCGGGCGCAATGTGTCTTAAGCCTTTTTTAACCAGGTTTTAGTGTCCCCTAGGAACACACTTTTTTTTGAGGACAGATAAATTTTCATGGGTATATGACAAATGGGGAAATGATGACGCACAGTTGGATCTGGATTATGTTCTAAGACAGCATTCTATAAAATATGACCTTTTTGAATGTTCTTTTACAATTTTGCAGATTTAGTTATTTTGTGTGCCTCCAGTCCATAGCATGAGAGGACATGAAAGAATAAAGCCAAAATCATTGAAAAATGAAAGTGAAGGAAAATACCAAAATTATCTTTCATGATAAAATTAAAGGGATAATTTTATTTTGTGTATTTTAATCTTCACGCTCAGCAATATTGGAACGGTTTCTCTTGCGCAGTATTGGGCCTATAATGCTGTAAATCACATTTTGGGGCATGGGCATTCACAGTTTGGTACTATTTTAAATCAATTTTCAATTTCCCGTTATTATTCACAAAGTACAGAGTTTTGGCAAGTGTCTGGATTGTATATACTTATTTATGCATATACAAGAATAAATACTTAGGTAAGGGAAAAGACAACTTTTTCTCCAGACTGAAACAACTAAAGATATGAGAGCGTAGGTTTCTGCTACTAGAGACAGACTACTTGGCTGTCCGGGAGACGCCACATCCTAGGCACAGGTGCCAACGTGTCATCCGCCATTCTATGACCTCTCTCCTGTGCCTCCCGGCAACCAAGTAGTTAACTACAAATGTCTTAGTGTTTTTAACTATAGCCCAACAATTGAAAACACCTGCAAACAATTCACAACAGGTGTTTTGAGACATTTTTCATAGCTAGGACAATGTTCTAAGACACTAAAACAATTCTTGTAAATCACGGTAAAAACTGTTCCCCTTCATTTCACCACTTATCCTTCACCTATGACCGAACTGGTTTCTCATGAACTTCCAAAACCTATTGTCTTTCCTTTCTATATGAAATACAAATACAAATGATTATAAAAAGCTTTAAAACCATTAAAATTTGTAACTACATTCCAAAGTCAAAATATTACTGGGTGCAGTAATAATTTAAACAAATGTATAATGAACAGCAAAATAAATGCACAGAACTGTTGCAAACATTTTCAAAGTATTTTTAAAGTCAAGGTGATTTAACCCTTTCCGTGCGTTTGTCCCACTGGATGAGTCACACCATAATTTCCAGTTCTAGTCCTACGGCGCACCATGTTACCCACTCTTCTCAGTATCAATCCTTTGTCCCCCCGTGTGGACCAGTACTGTATGGTTGGGCCATCTCATACGGCGATATCCAAAAGCTTCCCTAGATTACTTTTTTCAGATGGTTCGCATCACACATCTTAAAAATTACCATATTTTCTTAGCTTCTATGCACACGTTACTAGATGTAAATAGCAATGGCATCGATCTCAAAGTATGTGCATCGCACAGAGAGTGAAATAAACGAAATAGATTTTATTACAGATAGTAGTGATCTATCTAAATTAGATGATGTAGGTAATAGTTTGTATTTAACCAATTAGCGGCCAAATTAATTTTCTGCGCCTACCGCTTGCTCGATTTTCATTGTGTCCCTGTGCCCACTGTCATTTTGCAGCTTTCTGGTAGCATACTTTTGAAACTCTTGGTGCTAATCTTATGTTGAATTATATAATACTAGAGTTACTACTACTATAAAAGTAATATTTTGTGATTAAACTTATTTATTTTTATCCTTTATTACATCCTCCTGTTCTACTTGCTACAATCTGGTATTTAAATGGAGAGCGCTGAGCACTACCACGTTGGACAATTAAAGAGGGAATCAGCTCGGAAAGTGTTAATGGCAGTAAAATGGTAAGAATGATTTTTATTTTCTCCTATATGTAGGTATGTACAAAATTAATATACATAGTATAGAGGAAGTTGTGTAATGCTGCATGAAAAAACCACGCATTTTCGGCGAAAAAACAATTTGTTGCCAAGCTCTGGTAATGAAAAAGTGCATAAAACGAGTTGCCAAATTAAGAGAGAAAAAAACCCTCTAATACGTGGTGTAGTCAGAATCCCTCTTTTGTGGATTCTTGATAACGAAAAACAAATTTAAAGCAAAACGTCCGGACGGAACAAACACTACCCCCCGTGGACACTATTAGCACCCAAACCATGTGTAGAATTTTTTGCCAAATTGAAGAAACTCCTGTCCATTTGACTCTAATTGAAGTTTTGAAATTTTAAAAAACATTCTTTAAAATTTGAGAGAACATTACACGAAGCACCCCGGACATTTTAAAAATTTTCTCAAAAATGCTCCAAATTATTTCTTTAAATATCTTGTCAGAATAGAGTAAAATACACTTATAAAGGTGGCATAGGTCTGATTTTCACGGTTGACTTTGAATTTTTTCGGCGTCTTCCCACGGCTACAAAATTGAAGATAGAGATTTTTCCTTCAAATTAAATTTGTTTTCCATAAGGAGTTCTTTCATTAAGGTCAAGTACATTCTTTTAAAAATTTTAGCAGTTTTCGAGGAATTAGGAAACCGAAAAGTTGAGAAAATGTCAAAAAATGTACCTTGGGAGCGATAGATGGCAGCTGGCAAGAGGATGGGGAAAGACTGTAAAGCCAATCCACACCAAGGAAATTAGAAAACGTTACTATGAGAAAGTCTGTTCCGTTCTGTAGCACCACTAGGTATTTAACCACAGCCTAACAGTAAAAATATTTGAAAAAAATTCACAACAATTTGTGTCTTAAGAAGAACATTTGAGATTTTTTTGAGACTGTTCTAGCATTTTAAGACATTGTAAAAATTATTTTTTTCAAAACTTTTTTTTGTAATTGTATTTGGTACTGAGAAAATATAAAAAAATGTTTTTCTGATAGTATAAATTATTTTTTTATTTTGCATGTCTTTTTCAATCGGATAAAAAAGTGTTAAGTTGATGAAAAAATTGAAAGAAAAACAAACATGTTTTTGGCTATGTGGGAGGTGGGACAGGGGCTAAGAAATCTTTCAAAAATATTATTTTTGTTTGAGTTATAATGCAACTACTCATATGTCAATTGGTTTAAGGATACTTTTGACCATCTTATCTGGGGGTACCCTTTACAATCAACTAAAAGCAAGATAAAAACAATAAAAGGAATAACTTCTCTTTAGAGAAAGGCATGTCAAGGCATAAACACAAAGCATTCATAGTATTGTACAGTTTCCCCATCATTTCATGAATCAGATTGAAGACATGACAATTGAAGGGTACATTGGAATATACACCAGGAAAATATCACAAATACCCCTCAACACAATTTTTAAGAATGTATTTTTCTCTAGTAACAGTGGCTTTTATATGGTAGCGTCTAACTGATACTCCATGCATCACAGCTATTTTCATGGTACCACATGACTGTTAATATTTGATTCCATTACATTATCCTATGGCAATTGTTGAGTTGTATTGTTTTTCCAATTCTAGATTTAAATGTGGTAATGAAGCATAGTAGTCAGTAATATTTGCATCAGATGTCAGAAATTGTTTCCATGGAATCAACAAAGTTGACAGAAAGACACATTCAATTGACAACTCTGTCAAAATTTCAGTTGTCAAACACTTAGTGCAATTTAATGTGGATAATACAACACACGACATTAACAAGTGTGTTAAGGTAACTTCAGCCTTTATAACTTTACAACTTTAAAGTTCACAAGAAGAACAAGTGTTATCTAGAATGGAGTTGTTATTTTTAAAATACTAATCTTAACTAAGCAATAAGTCCTTTCTTTAAAGATCATTTGATACTTACGACATATCGCAAGAAGAGCCATTACAAATATCACCATAAACCATAAAATAATATTAAAAATGACAGGATAATTTTCATCATAGGTAGCTGCAGGATTTATGTCAATGGAAGCTACAGCGTCAGTGGAAGAAACTTGGCGAACCTGGCGTGTATGGCTGACATCAGAAGTAATCATTGAGACAAGAACCTGCAATAAAACAAAATTATCAAAAGTCAACAAATCTTCTAAAAATTTTGTACAAGTCAATGTCTTAAAATAATGTGTTGAAGATTCAGATAGTGAGAATTATAGAAATGGGTACAAGAGATCAAGCTGAAAAAAGTTGTTAAATATAGAAGTAATGATAAATTTATTGTTTTTCTCTTTCAACATAAAAATACGTTCATGAATATATTTGCCATTCAGAAGAAACTTCAGTTCATTAGAAGAGTGCAGTTCAGAAAAAGTTTTGCACAAGCGAGTTGTTTATATTGGCAGTTCATGCTGCTCAAGTGAAGGAGAAAAGAAGTAGGGTTTTGAGGGGAAGCCTTCAATGATTGCGTTAGTGTTGTGTGTACTGTGTCCTACGAGTGTTGATTGTGTAGCAGTTTTATGGTAGTAAGGAAGTTTAAAATGGGTGTTCATTTAATAAAATACAATGAAAATTGTAAGATGGATGCAATTAGACCTAGTGGAAATGACAAAGTGAATGCTTTCTTGAAACAAATAGACAATTTTCCATTTTCTCATCTAACAAATTTATGAGGTGGATTTTCCTAAGAGTATATTCAAATAAATACATTGGTAATTAAGCTTTGTACAGATTAAAGGAGTTTTGATAATCATGAAGGCTGAAGACCCAAGTTTTATTCTCTACTTGGAAGTGCATGGCAAAGGGGTCAACTTGGCGATTAAAGTAAAAGGTAATTTCACCCTGATATTTTGTCGGAGGTCCATTTTCAAATATGCTGTGATCTTGGTGATGTGCCTCTGTGATCTTGTGTCGGGGTAGCTGTCAAAGTGGTTAGCTATGTTGCTGTCATACAGTGACATTTCTTGCACCCTTCTGATTCTTTAGGATTTGTTTTTGAGTGTTGAGTATTTGTGCTACTATGTGAAGAATAAATATGTTTTTTCTTCTGTGTTGTGCTGAAAGAAGTGTTCAACTATGATTGAGAGGGCACAAAAAACATGGTTTTATTGCTGCAGGATTTTCAAGTCCTATGTGTGTCTGATGAGGTCAGTAACATGGTGAGACTCAAGCCATCGGGTACGCTGACCAAGCAAATTTCACTACACTCCTTTCTCCATCTAGCGGAGAACAAAGGTATTACTCGGTCAATGAAACGGCTGATTTGAATTTAGCTCAGAGGCTTCTTTTAGGGTTGAGGATCTTTTACATGCAGTAAATGTACATCATGGGACATTCAACTTCACTTCCCATCCCAATAAAGGATATTTTTTTCCATTAAAAATCCAATGATTCTATCGGGTTTGAACCTGGAAATGGGTAAAACAGCCTGATACGCTAACCATAACTGAACCTGCAGATTGGCCAAACAAAAGGGGTTGTATGAAAATTTTGAGTGGAAGTGCAATACATAAGGGGCCTCCTCATATGCGAAAGTGTTCTGAGTCAAAGGTGTCAACTGAGAGGTTTTTGTTGTTTCTTGATGGCAGTTCCAAACTTTACAACACATGAAAGTCAAATATCGATAAGTTTTATTCATTATTTTCAGTGCTTACCGTAATTTGATGGAGGACTTAAGGACACTCCCCTCCACCTCTCCTACCACACTGCTTCTTTAAGGGCATACAGTATTCTCTACTTCAACCGTGTAATTTTTACAATTTATTTACACTGCCCACACTTTGCTTATTATAAGTATGTACTAGTTTATGCACATAGCTCACTACCCATCCCCTCCAAAAGATTCCCCCCCTAAACCCCTCATCACCCCTCGTCCCCTCCAACATGGATTTCTTCCCTTGCTAGAGCTGCACAAAGTGCTGGTTTAAACAACTTCTTTAAGTTGTAATGTTCTAAACATCATCCCATTATTTTTATTTCATTTATTAAGAAAAAAGTGCTTTATGAATCTTTATAATGTATTGTATGAAGTTAAAAAATCCACGAATAATAAATAATTCATCTTCTTATAAACACATTTCTTGTGTGAAGATGTATACTTACTCGCCCATCATAAGCTTTTGTGAAAGCTGTATTCATTTCATTAACAGTGTTTTGAAGAAGTTGCTCTGCTTCTATAGTGGCTGGGGATTCATCACTATGTAAATCCCAAACAGCATGCAAACCTCGCAAGACGAACCAGTATACGTCAGGGATACCATCTCGAGAAATAGAACCACTTTCAACCTTTAACAAGAGTGTACACATTTAAAAATCACAACCTTAAAATAATAATCATTGCACAAAATAATAAATTACCTTCTTCACAATATCCTGAAGTAAAGATATTTCATAGAGAAAGTCCCGATCTTCTGTTACATTCAGATCCAGAAACTGTACATCAGGCAAAATCGTGTTCTCTGCTTCTCCAAATAAATTGTAAAATGGAATTAACTGAAAATCAGAAATATATTATTTTAAATTACCATTTCTGAAAAATAACACTTGTTTGCAATCTACTGACATATAAATGGAGTCATGTTCAGTCATAAGAGCATCACATTCCTCCCATCACAATTGAACTGGAGTTTATGTTTAATAAAATAAATTACAACGAATTACAAAACAATTAAACAATAAGAACATTTATTAAGAACACAATTGTCAATGCTAACATAAGTAAACAGGAAATGATGGAGGAGAACATTTAATAAATATTAAGTTTTACAGGACAGAAAATAATATGTTCAAATAGTCAAAATATTCGTATTTTTAATTGAGGTTGGATTACTGTTTAAAGTTAATAGAAGGAATACACAATTTGTGCACTTGATTACTGTTCAGTAACCATTTTGTTGAAAGTGACAGAAGTAATCTACTGGACTAACAGAATTGACATCATGTTTGGGCATTTCATCTTTGATAGGATAGTGGTTCTCTCCACAACCACATGCTGTACGGCCGTTTTTTGCTTAGCTAAAGCCAAGTCATTTTCAAACTTATTGCTAATTTTGCATTGCAGAGCCTGCTTCAATGTAATATGATTCTTGCAGGTAGTGTGACTGCATTAATTGTAGGAAATGTAGCTGCTGGGCTATGCATGTGGTCGTTGTCACAACCACAATGCACTACCATGGCACACTACACAGGCACTACCATGGAGTGTTCCATTGAGCGTTTGGTTGAGATGTGATTTTTTGTTTCAAGTTTGCAAAGCTTTTCGAGAACAGAGGTTTGTTACTTATTTATTATTGAATATTGTGATGTTTTTTAGTATTACAATATTTTTAATTATAAAGTACTCCATTTTTACTCCAATGAGAATAATTTATATTTGCAAGGGTGTAGTCAGGAATAAGTACAGAATCGTAAATATTTATTTTTGTTCTGTGAAAATATGAATTTTAAGAAAGTTTTTAAACAATTAAATTTATTGTCTAATAATGTAAGATTATCGCTAAATATATTTAGTTTTACTACAAAAGAAATGAAACCATAGCTATAGTTATTAACTTGGAAATGTTTATTGTAAAAGCATTTTATTAATTATGACACTCTGATCAAATAGAGAAACTTCCAGTCACTGACTTGGGCATATTTTAGCCTACTACAGCTAAAAACAAGCAAGTACACAATTTCCAATTCAGCAAATTTTTAATACATTTCCTTTCACAATTCACTCAAATTTAATAATTACTTACTTGATATTGCTCTCAGAATGATCAATATCCAAAAATTTTATGAGCTATGTATAACAAATTTGAACATATATCAAATAAAATGGCATGCTTTAGCTCAACGTAATAAAACTTTGTAGAAATATGTGAAGCACTTACAGCATTTGGTCCTTCAGTCAATTCTACTCGCATAAGAGTATTATTTTGAGAGGGGAAACGATTTCTCACACGTCGTTCCAGATTCAGCCAAACTGAGCCTTCGTCTTCATCAGTATTTAAATCGAAGTGATGACCTTTCACACTTTCAAGTTTTTCAATTCCATCAACAACAAGAACAACAATAGCTTCAGCATAATGAAATGGATTGGTAATTCTCAGGCCAGGCCAATCAGAATCCTTAAAAATAAAGCCACAAAATTACAGTAAAGTGAAGTTATAGTAATGTGAAGATTTAAATAAAGGTCTAGAATGTACCCATTACCTGACTTGTAGTAAAACCTAGGGATGCAGAAAAAACTTCTTTTAAGAAACTCTGATCTACAATTTCATTTCCTTTAAAATATATATTTTTGGGATGATGTATAAATGTCACTTCTCCAGAACCAAAGGCTAGAAATTCAAGATAAACATAATGATTCATAAGAGTTATGTTTTAATATATTTGTAATTAATACACAATATATTATTTAACATAAATTCATTTATTACAATAATGTAAATTGATGTAAGTTTTCAAAGAACCACATTAATTTCAATGATCACTAACCTGTCGCTAAGAATGCAGCAAAATATAACATTAGATTCATCATCTTTAAATGTTTAAAATAATCACCATGCAGGAAACAACACAGATGCAAAGTAACACCCAATTCTCTTAACCCTGCGAAAACGAGCACACGATCATATGATCACTATCAAAGACAAACACAAAGATGTGCCACAAGATCACAAGCAAAATATCTGTGTAGTTATACTCTTTGAACGTCATTGCGACCTCGATATGCACGTTCTGTGATATAACATACACTAGTGCTGAATATTCGAACATGAACAAAAACATACAAGGGAGACATTTTCTGTGAACATTTCGGACATTTTTTACACATGAAAATTCTTTGAAATACGGAATACATTTAATTCGATTTTTTAAAATATATTTACATTTGTAAATGAAGCTTTACGAGCACATTATGCCAACTTCAAGTTAACTCACACAAAATGATTGAAGGATCAAGACGACCCGTTTCGTTTGTTGAATTCCAACGAGACAGAACATTACCATAAAACAACATATCCATGACATTACCATGGAAGAAAACCCACGGGAGAAGACCAAAAGACCTACCACGGTTTTGAAACTGCGAGCCGCCTTTTTTTCTGCAAAACATACGAGTGGCGGTATATTCAATTGTTATACTGAATCGTCATTACCAGTCCTTATTAGTTTGTTGCTATATTTTTCGTCTATCTGTTCTTGAATTATGTTAGTGATATTGAGACGTTTCTAAACTATTGCTATTTTTTTTTTAATCCTCACAACAAGCATAGTATCAATGATTTATTTTGAGATTCTAAAACTCGTAAAAGAGATATATTCTACTCCTTGCTATTATTGCCCTTCTTTACTCATATGCAAACTCAATAATATAATAATCCTTTTCAATTGCAAACGTTATTGTATTGCCGGCTAATATTCAATTGTCCCTGTATAAACAGTATTTGAGTACCTGCGAGTGTGCGTATGCGGATCCGTCACTCACAATTAGCCAGCACCACGTCCCGTGCCCCAATCACGACTGATTTAATAATCCTGATTAATAATATTATGATTAAATCAGGATTTTCTTCGCGATACTTTGTAGAGAATGTTTCATCTCGATACTTTGTAGAGAATGTTTGAAAGGATAATGAAAGAGAAGCAAGTAATTTGGAAAAAAGTTGCGAATCCCTTCAAACACTTTTCTAGAATTGCGGCTGATCTCACAAAGGGACTAAAAACACAAAATTCATTATCATACGCTTCCCAAAAAATTTTCGACACGATGTTTATTTCCGAAACTTATTCCAAGGAAATCCTCATAATAGTCCGTAAACTAAGGAAAAAAATTCATCTGGTTTAGATGAATTTCCGAAAATATAAATATTATATATAATATTTTTATAAAAAACTTGTGCACCTGCTTTTATATACCGGTTAACTCACATTTTCAACGCTTCTTTACGCACATGAATACTTCCAGATACTTTCAAGAAATCAAAAATTACCACTTTTAAAAAAATGGAACAACAATTAAATTCAAAATTACCGACCAACTTCTCTTTTGTCAGTTTTCTAAAAAATATTAGAGAGCCTTTCCTATATGTCAACGGAAACGTTTCTCGAAAAAAAAAACGAAGCAACACAGTTTTAGAAAATAAAAATCTACGGAAACTGCCATTTTTTCTTTTCTTAAAAATGTATCTTCGTCAATGGACCAAAGTGAAGCAGACATTGGAATATGCTTTGATCTTTCGAAAGCTTTTGACCTTCTTGACCATAACATCTTGCTCTCAAAATTACCTTCATAAGGAATTCATGGTTTTGCCCTAGATTGAATAACCTCGTACCTTAAACATCTATCTGAAAGAGTAGAAAACCGTACTGCCACGAAAGGATATTATTTACTTATCTTTCAATTCTCTGCCAATTGAGCATGGGATCCCGCAAAGTTCGATCTTAGGTCCTATCCTCTTTCTGTTATAAGTGAACGATATACCCTATTACCCTCTTATAACGTCTTAAAAAATGGAAGAACAGTTCTGTTTGCCGATGACACGAATGTTCTTTGCAAAAAAGACACAACAAATAGTAAAATTTTAGGAGTTTCAAATTGGTTTCGTAATAACAAATTAATAGTTAACGAAGGAAAAACAGTTTCAAACATTTCTGCACTTCAACTCGGTAATCGTATGCTCCATAGAAAATGAACAATATGCAATTCGCTGATGTTCCGGTATCAACATTTCTAGGTCTCTCAATTCAGTCAAACCTCAAATGGGATGTACATATAACGAATTAAACACTAAATTAAGTTCATTATGTTACGTATTCAGAATTCTTTCAAATTCTGTCAGCCTTCATGCAGCTCGTTGCATGTATGTTGCAAATGTACATTCCCGCCTGAGATATGGCATAATACTCTGGGGAAGCTCTCCAGTACCCAGACGTTTAGATTGCAAAACACACACACACACACACACACACACACACACACACACACACACACACACACACACACACACACAAAGAATAATGAAAAACTGCCGTCCACGTGATCCCTGTAAGCCTCTCTTCAATGAGCTTGGAATCTGAACATTGCCTTGCCATTTTATTTACGATTATATAGTTTTTGTCAAAACTGACTTACTCAACGGTAGGAACATCTAAATGGCAATTATCATTGAAAAATTTGGAGCCTTTTTAAGAAAATGGCGTTTAAGCATCATTGCATTTGCAAAATTTGAACCTCATTTTCTCAGAATATTTTTGAGTTTTCGAAAAACTTCATTAAAGGTTATTTGAAACACTTCCACTCACAATTGCAATAATATTTACAAATCGCTGGTAATGTTCATCTTAACGGTGTGACAGATATTTCAAACAAATTACATTTGCGTAATTTTTGAAAAAACAAAACGATACCCTTAAATTAACTTTATGTCACATTAAACACTGCTATTATCACTATCCTTTGGAAATGTATGAAGAAAAATGTGGAGCAATTTTTGAGAAAATGGCGTTTGAGTGTTTCTGAAAACGCGGAATTTTGAGCTCATTTCCACAGAAAACTGTTGAGATTTCGAAAAACTTTATATGACATTATTTAAAGCATATGAACACATAAATACAATAATATGAACAAATGTTAATACGAGCGACGTGAGAGATAAGTACAAAAAAATTAATTTCGTAATTTTTGAAAAAAACAACAAAAGAATCCAGCGAAATAACGTTTATGTCATCTCGTAAAATACATTTAGCACTATCTCTATAAAAAGTTCAAAGAAAAAATTTGGAGCCGTTTTTGAGAAATCTTTTTGTTATTTTTTAAAATTGCACACATTGCACGCAATATTCCTCGAAAACTACTAAAAGTTTCAATGACCTTACTGCAAGGACTAAAAATGGAGAACAAATTTTATTTGAAAGAAAAATCACTATCTTCAATTTTGTAGTTGCAGAAAGACGCCGATAAAAATTCAAACTTTTACAATTTTCGAAAATTCAGAGATAAAAGTGAAAACGGACTTTTACTCTATTGTTAAAAGAAATTTAAAGAAAAGTTTTTGAACCAATTTTGAGACAATTTTGAAAATGTCCGGGGTGCTTCATGTAAAGCACTCCCAAATTTTATTGGATGTTTTTTAAAATTTCGAAGCTTCAACTAGAGCCAGATGCTCTGGGGTTTCTTCAATAGGATAAAATCCTACGTATGGTTTAGGCGCTAGTGGCGTTAACAGACGGGCAGACGGACAATTTGTAAATATTGGTCATGTACTATTTTTTGCGTGAAAATACGTGCGGGAAAGTTCGTGCTATCTTGGCATTACTAGTTTTAATTTGCTGTTGTGACATAAAAGTTATTTATAATATTTTGAAAAAAGTATGATATTTATAACCGATGCAAATATTGTATACGTATAAATAATGTATTAAATATTATTTGTATTTATTTATAACATCAATTATATTTAGGCCAATAAATTAAAAATTAGAGGTGCTACAGAATGGCACTTTCTCGAACTAAAGTTTTCTAATTTCCTTGGCGAGGACTGGCATTACGGTCTTGCCCTATCTTCTTGCCAGCTGCCATCTATCGTCGCCCAAAATACAATTCTTTTGACATTTTCTCAACTTTTCGGTTTCATAATAGTGGAACTGAATATTACTTCAACAATATTAAAGAAGAGTAAAACCTCGTCCTAAATAGAAATTTTCACTGAAAAATTTTAAGCCGTTTTTAAGAATATGGCGGATAAGCACTACTGTAAATGAAAATTTGAAGCTCTTTTTCACAGGACTCTATTGAGTTTTCAAAACACTTCATTTGAAGTGTGCATATTAACGGCGCTAGAGATATTTAAAAATAATTACATTTGTGCAATTTTTGAAAAAACACAAGAATACACCACAATAAACTTTACGTCATATTAAACAGTGCAATTATCACTACCCCTTAGAAACGTTTGCTGAAAAAAATTGGAAACGTTTTTGAAAATGTGGAATTTTGAGTTCATTTTCATAAAACACTGTTAAGTTTTCAAGTAATTATATATGACATTATTTGAAGCATATGTACACATAAATACAACAATACGAAGAAATTGCCGTTAATAAGCGACGTGAGAGACTAGACAAAAAATTTAATTTTTGTAAATTTTGAAAAAAAAACAACAACAAAGGATAGAGCAGTGTGGTGCTTGTGTCCTCTTATAAAGTGCATTTACCACTATCCCTAGCAATAGTTACAAGAAAAAAAATTGGAGCTGTTTTTTAGAAATCTTGTTTCAGTTATTTTTTAAAATTGGAAATATTGCACGGCATATTGCGAGAAAACTGCTAAAATTTTCAAAAGAATGTACTTGACCTTCATGAAAGAACTACTTATGGAAAACAAATTTAATTTGAAGGAAAAATCTCTATCTTCAATTTTGTAGCCGCAGGAAGACGCCGAAAAAATCCAAACTTTTGCAATTTTCGAAAATTCAAAGTTAACCGTGAAAATCAGACCTATGCCCCATTTATAAGTGTATTTTACTCTATTCTGACGAAGATATTTAAAGAAATAATTTTGAGCAGTTTTTGAGAAAATTTTTAAAATGTCCGGGGCGCTTCATGTAATGTTCCCTCAAATTTTAAAGACTGTTTTTTAAAATTTCAAAACTTCAATTAGAGTCAAATGGACAGGAGTGTTTTCAATTTGGAAAAAAAATCTACGCATGGTTTGGGTGCTAGTAGTGTCCACGGTGGGTAGTGTTTGTTCCGTCCGAACGTTTTGCTTTAAATTTGTTTTTCGGTATCAAGGATCCACAAAAGAGGGACGTGCCACGTTCACTACACCACTTGTTAGAGGACTTTTTCTCTCTTAATTTGGCAACTCGTTTTATGCACTTTTTCATTACCATAGCTTGGCAACGAGTTTTTTTTCGCCGAAAATGCGTGGTTTTTTCATGCAGCAGTACACAACTTCCTCTATACTACGTATATTACTCCGGATATTCCTACATTTACGAGAAAGTAAAAATCATTCTTACCATTTTACTGCCATTAACACTTTCCGAGCTGATTCCCTCTTTAATTGTCCAACGTGGTAGTGCTCAGCGCTCTCCATTTAAATACCAGATTGTAGCAAGTAGAGCAGAAGGATGTAATAAAGGGTAAAAAATAAAGAAATTTAATCACAAAATATTACTTTTATGATTTTTCATGTAATCAGCATTTTAACTTTTGTATCTGAACGTGCCCCACATTCACCTATGCATAAAAGACGTTTATCATTTCCGGCGGGACAACGCTCCAGCAGGGACAAGCTCTAAGCTCCCGACTGGTCTGTCGACATGTATGGTAGCGTAGTGCATGTAAGTGAATGTGTGAATAAGGTGAAGATAGAACAAGGAAGAGGAAAGAATGATCGCGGGCGGTTCATGGGCCGTTTGTTGGGTACTGCACCAGCATTCGTCTGGTGTTGATAGCAGAAACCACAGAAAACTACTGATCAGAGCAGCCGGTCGCTAGAATTCTCCTCCAGACAACGACTGAAATCTAAGTAGCTCTTCAGGTAGTGCCGAAAATTCGTCACAGTTGGGATTCGAAATCTCGGACTTGCCAGAGAGAGTCGTTGCAGTCAGAGGCAATACTGTTTCCGTTTTCGGCAATCAAGTTGAGCCAAGAATATTTTTGAATTCCTGATTGAAAACTAAATGAGTAGTGGGAGAAAGAGTATTAAAAAGAATATTGCGAGTTTAGTTGTATTGGTGGTTTTTGGATGAGAGGTTTAAATAGTTTTCTTGTACATTATACATTGTTTCTTCCTGTTTCTTGACGAAATAAATTAAATCAAATTTGGATGTCTTTTATATTAATATACTATATTAGACCTCGCAATGGTTCATAGTAGTCTGTAAGCTGAATAACAATAAAATTTTATAACTAAATATGTCATTTTTTAGTCATAGTTTTATCACCCAGTATTAAGGAATCGATAGAATAATAAGATAAGAATAATTAGTTAAAGGTTTTGGTAATTAGATAATGTATTACGTTTTTAGAAAAGAAATGATCGAGTCAAAATTGTTAGAAATATGAGCGGAACAACTGGTAGACGGTTTCACTCCGTTTAAAATTTTACTTATAAATAAGGACTATAGTTAGTAAAATCTACTTATATTGTTAGAAGAATTTAGCAGTAGAATGGGTTAGATTGGGTGAATTTAGCATTATCTCGTAACATTAAGTTTATGTATGCATGTATGTATGTACTTTGGCGCAATAGCCTATCATGAAACCACTCTATAGAGCGATTTTCCTAAGGTTGAGCCAAAGTGACAGTCAGTGTTGGCAACATAACTGAAGGTTCTGTAGTCGTCGTGCCCTCGAGCCCAATGCACTCCCTTCCTGCATTTGTTCGTTTGCAGTTGGCTAACTTGTAAATGGCTTCGACTCTTCATTTTGTGATATCCTCGTCCGATAAAAATGTAGTGCGCCACGAGAAATAATTAATATTAGACCAGCAGCGTCCCGGCCTCGCGGCCAAGGGTTATGGAGTACGTGTGGTTAGCACGTAGGCATCCCTACGCCGTGTTCTGGTCTTCTCAACCTGAGAAGGGAATTTTCTCATCGTTTCACTGAAACTTACATTGGAACATTGCGAGGAATAATCTTGCCCGACCACGAATCGAACCAAGGGTCGCGTCATAGAATGCGAGCACGCTGACCAACGAGTAATCTGCGAGGGCATGTTAAGTATAATTGAAAAAAATATGAGTGATTATATTGATTTTGAAGTTAACCTTGTCAAATTAATATTTTAAGAAAATTATTATGATAATGCAACAGATTTGATTGCAGAAATAATGTTTGTCAACTGCAGACAATTTATTGGGTACAGATATTCCTGATACTGTTAATAAGGAACTGATTTAGAAAAGAAATGAAGTCAAGAAATTCATATGAACATTTCTTAGTTCAAATGGTGTATCCAAAAGGTAAGCAGGTACTTCTTATACATGAGCGAAAAAGATTACAAATAAAAGTAATTAATGTAATATTAAGGAAAATAGGATTTTTATTTTCATAAAACATATACACTCTTACCCATAGGCTCAGTCTCACTGATAATATTTTTTTCACATTTACTGTCAGGAACATTAAAAATATTGCCTTTGCAATTATCAACCCAGACAAGCAATAAAATGAAGCATTATTCTAAAATATTTTCAAAAATGTTCTCTTTTTCACCATATTTACACAATCAAAAATATATTAATAATTTATATTTTAAGACTTAGAGCACCTGATTTGAAATTCATTAATTTGTACAAAATAATACAAATATGTATACTATCACTCTCAATTTGTATTATTTTGTAAAGTTTTGACATGTTCTTTGGCTTAGTATTCCAGGTAAGATTTAAAAATACTTTTCCTTTTCAGATTTTAATGTAACATTCATTACCTGATTACTCATAAAAGCGCTGTTATTTATTTTTTAAACTAAATGTTTAGTCTCTTCAAAGAAAACATTCAAGAAAATTGCTTAAATATTCACGATTCATAACTTGCAAGCACAGAATTGCATTTTATTTCAATTACCTTTTATAATCTGTGAAACACTAAATTAAAAAAGAACCTTAGGTTATATACATTATTATATTTACAAGAATAATTGTACTCCCTTTTCTCATCACAATGAACTTGTGTAATGCATCAGTAAGTTCTAAAATTAATGAAGATCCACTGTGGTCACCGTTTCTTGTTTAATTATGTATTTTCTGCGCGAATATAGCAGCTCAAAAAACAAATTTGTTTGTTGTTTTCTATTTTGAAGCACGGATCTGCTAATTATTCAGAGGCTGAGAATAATTGCATGAGAAAAAGCACCAAAACAGGAAGCATTAGGTATTTAATACCTTCGAATGTGACACTCTTCAAATGGTGTCCTTTTAATGCACTTTCAACAATCACTCGTCCTTTCATACCTATTAACTATATACACTCAACTTTCACATTTGTACTTCATATAATACTGACCAGGAACTCATTCACGTCCTTAGCAAATATTTCAGTCATTTTTCATTTAACTTCTTCGTATACGGGTGTATCATTATACTCACAAACGGAAGATAGCTTCGTCCGCACCGTACATTGAGGGGCCAACGTTTAATTTAATTGGCGGTGACAGCTTTATAACAATGCCGAAAACAATTGATGTACCCGCAAGAACATCTGGAAACTTTACATCAGGTTGTTCTCGGAGAGAACTGCTTTGAGCTGTGCCGGGATATTGGTGATGTTGCTGCGATAACGAATCATTGCTTTTTCGAGGCGTTACCTTGTCGTTCACCTGGATGTTTGAGTTTGAGCGAAGCGACTCCGCCGCTGCGAGGGCCCATGACCTCCTTTGTGACCCTGGGAATTCGCAAAGGTCGTTTGTTATGGGAACCTGCCGAACAATGTACAACATCGTGCCATGATTCGGGCATGTTGCCATAGGCACAAGGAACATTTTGCTTGTGTGTTCTGACAACTGTTTGCGGCAAAAAATGTACTTGCGTCATCAATAAAAGAGGTAAATGCTGTACTTTCGGTTTTGAGTTTGCGAAATTTGGACATCGACTCGCAACCCGTCTCTCCTCTGCTCTGCCGTACGGTGTGGACTTACCACCCCTTTGTTGTTGCCGTTCTTCGGTGCGGACAACATCAATAGAAAAGACGATTGTTGCCTATTCGCTTGTCGCGTAACCAATTTTGCTTGTTAATGCTCAATGAACGATTGCTTTGAAATGGTATACGTCGTACTACTCGTGGGGTATAAACGTTTCGCGCGTTCGCGAAGTATGTTGCAAGGCATACAACCACCCCTTTGGAGTAACTCCGAATACAGCGTATCGCAATGTGCATTATTGGTTCTTGTCATGTTTTCTCAGCCTTGCTATCAACGTGGTTTTCTCGGGCTATCATCGTGAGTGCGCGTAGTTTGGCGAAAGCTTAGCGGTGATGAGTCGATGACATGTTTCATTGTCAGAGTAATATCCTTCCGACTGGTCAACACACATCACCATCATCGATAGTAGCGAGACGATTGTTAGCGGAATGGCATCGTCGTTGGGGGGGGGGGGGGAAAACTTATTTTTATCGACTACACAGGCGAGTTAAAGTAGACGTTAAAGTCGCGAGAAGCAGTACACTTGTCGACAACATGGCGGCGGCGGCTGAGCTGCGTCGCACGGCGGCTGGCTGGGTTTCGTGCAAGCTACTCTTTTGCGGCGCCCCGCTGAGAACGGCCTCCTGCGTCGCTCCGACACTCCCCACCTCGTTGGCGCTGGTGTCCTCGTGGGCGTCCTCGCGGCCGCTCTTGCGGGTGTCCTCCGGGGCCACTGCGGCGCTGACGTCGGCGTCGATGTCGTCATCGTCGTCGGGCGTCCAGTCCCCGCAGCGCGGGAAGCCCTTGGGCGCGGGCGGGAACTCCGAGTGCTCTCCGATCTTGAACACGAGCGCCATGCCGATTTCCACGTGGAACTCGATGTGGCAGTGGAAAAGCCAGTAACCTGCAATCAGAAGACGAACAATGAGGCAATCAGTTTTGTATTAGATGACTAAGCGATTGTCATAAATGACTTTATAATATTTAGCTTTTTGTAATAGATGACTTGATGGAAGGAGAGACTCAGAATTGGCGATAATGCTTCAAGTTTCGTAAAACTACTGTTGCATCGACATAAAGGACCCAAACAGAAGACCGAAAAAAAGACAAAAATTTAAAGGTCGGCGTCCTTTTAGCAGATTGCCGTCCATTACGAACAATGGAAAAAAATTACTATTTTTTGGTTATTTTAGGTCGCATCAACATGTAGGTCATTAGCGACCTCTATTGAAGTTAACGTTATGGTAAATATGAAGATGAAACGATATGGTGATGAGGGATGAAAGGACGAACACAAATACAACCATGCTCGAGGCGGGACTCGACCCCGCGATCCTTCGGTCCGAGATCGCTACCACACTACTGCTTTAGCGATCTCGGCCACCGGATCGACAAAAAAATTGTTAAAGTTAGTTGTAGAAGTTTGGTAGATGAAGAAAACAGGATAGGGAATTTAATGAAGGTCAATGTAGAGTGAAGAAATCATAATACCGAGTTCATATTGGAATGTTCCGACTTTCCAGGTTAGATTGATTGATTATTTCCGGGCACGTCAACTCTGTGATCATTTGTCCCGTTAAGTGTAAAGAATGTTCTAAGTGTGTAGAATGCGGTATTCTTGCCCCGCTGGATGGTGAGATGCGGCGCCGACCTACACGTGGGCTTGAGGAAAATTTTTCCTCCGATGCATCGCCCCCAAGCTGGGCACCTCTTCATCTGGGACAAGGTCTAATCTACCAACGTGTGTGATAGCGTTGTGCAGGTAAGTAAAGTGTGTGTGAAAAACAGAAGAGGGTAGGACAAGGATGAGGAGGGAAAGATTGCGTCCGTTACATGTTCCGTTGGGTAGGGCACAACTCCGGCATTCGCCTATTATTGAGTGGATGAACCACGGAAAATCTACCGGTCAAAGCAGCGAGCCGCTAGAATTCCCCTCCAGACAGCGGCTGAATTCAATCTAGCTATGTAGCTAGTGACGATAATCCACCGTGCTGTCGAACCTCGTACTCTAGAACCTCCCAGTCAGTCAGCACAGAGGCTGGCTCTGAGGTAAACTCAGCCGGTCTCACGTTTGATAATATAGTTCAGGCACGTCAAACCATGACCGCACGAGCTACTTACTCGCCTGGAGAGCCCGGCGCTCCTATGGGCACCGGCAACTTCCTCTGACTCCCTGACTTTCCCTGAATGGATCATTTATTTGCCTTAAAGAGAAAATAGGATTTAATATAGCTAAATTTGTGACAATAACTGTCAAGTAACTTCACCCAAAGACTCCTATGGGTCAGGTATCCAGAGAAGTAGCATTCCGTAGCATTTGTACAATCCTTACTTTTAAATCTCGCGTCAATTTTTCTGGACGCGGTGCCCGCGAGCTCTCGTAAGCTCGCTACTTTGCCCATGACTTTGACATGCCTGATCCAGGCTATGATATGATGGGACCTAAATGGGTCCGCCTTCGATTGACCGCCGACGCTTGGTTGTGCGGGGCTGTAACGCGAAGCACCGTGAACACTCACCGGGGTTGTTAGCCTGCACGCGGAGGATGGTGTAGCCGCCGTCGGGCACGGTGCAGGTGTCCTTGAGCGGCGCGGCGTGCAGCTTGCGCTTGAGCAGGCCCTGCTCGTCCAGGCGCTTCACCTCCTCCAGCGACGTGGACTCGCCCAGGCGCTCCATGCCCACCACGCGGAACGCGTACCCGTGCAGGTGGAACGGGTGGTTGGCGTTGTACGTCACTCCTGCAAACAAAACCAACGGCTGTAGGTACCATACCAGTTCCACTTTTGGGTAATAAATAGAAGGGGGGATCTTCATTATCTAAAACATCGTCAAAAAGAATCAATAAAATGCTCTTAAAATGTTTTAAAAATGCACTGAAAGCAAAGAACAATAACGTTAAAAAATGATCAAACCAGTTCAGATGGATAGCTCAAGCTGTTGGATATGTTACTGAATAATCGAGGCTTCTTTCTATTGTTCAAGTGAACTCCGTTTGCAAACGTTCGGTTTGGACAGTTCTTTACCAGAAAATCTCTGTATTTAGTTATCCCCAAATCAGTTGACCTGACAATGGCGATGACAGACATCACACGAACTTTATATTACGTTCTTTTAACGGCTGACATTACAATTTCTGACCGAAGAAATCGAATAGACTACTGAGTACTGAATCTGTGGAGAACATTGGTTGCATCTCGTAAATATTATTTGTAACAAGTACCATTAAAATGATATGAATATCGATAAAATCAACGAAAATGATTTTAAAAAGTCGTAAAAGGATAAATAATGCCTTTTTAGTCGAAGTTGACGAAAAATGCAAAAAGGTGTCATATAAAAAAGGGTTATTAGCTTTTGTCATAACATAAAATTAATGTCTGAATTAAAAGGCATTGTCATGAAGTGAAAAGAAAAAAACGACATTTCTTTAAAATTCGCCCCTAGTAATAAAATATTTCGGTTTTGGTTTCGGGTTTTAGCAATATGTTTCGGTTTTGAAACGGTTCTCAACAGTTTTATTTAAATTTAGATTTTTTTATTTATTACTGTGACGTAAATATTACTAAAGTGAATGACTAAGATTTGTTCCCTTTCTTTAACAATTCTTTAGCATAATTTTTAAGAGTTGTTTATAAATAGTTTCTCTGTTTCAGGTATCCGATAAAAAGATAGTGTTGTCATTTTAAATGTAATTGAAAATTGACTGAAAACTACTAGTCACTACTCGGAGCGTTGACATAACAAGTTGCAAGAGGTGAACATCTTTTTGTAACCGTAACCTTTTTATTCGGTTTCACTAATATATCTAATCAAAACTAATAGTTTTGGTTTCACTCATGAAACTATTTTTAAGCGTTTCGGTTTCATGCTGAATGCATTTCGTTCCCTTTGTGGCGTTCTTCAGTAATTAAAGCAGAAATTCAAAATGCGGAAGGTAGAACCAGAGAAAATATTTTTTTCCAGTCAAAGAAAATATTTTTCGAAGTGATTAACTGTTCTATTAGGAACAATCAACAGCAAAACGAGGTGAATAAAGATTATCAAAATATTTTAAAACAGTTTTTGAAAGACAAACCTCTAAAGCGTGGTTCTGGCAATACGAAATATTTATTTAAGCTGATTCATTTTCTACCTTTGGGAGAGAAACAAACACATCCTAGTACTACGATTATACCAAAGTTCTAAATACGTAAGATTGGATATCTGGCTCATCTGAACTGTAGGAGTTTTACACTTTAAAAATACATTTAAAAGTGGCGCGAATACGAATCCTTCGAACGAATTCTAGTGAGAAAACATCCTAAGATCGAGTAAGAAAAAAGTGTAAGACCGAGTAAGAAGCAAGGACCTAAGTCCGAGTAAGGAACAAGGGCCTAAGTCCGAGTAAGGAACAAGGGCCTAAGTCCGAGTAAGGAACAAGGGCCTAAGTCCGAGTAAGGAACAAGGGCCTAAGTCCGAGTAAGGAACAAGGGCCTAAGTCCGAGTAAGGAACAAGGGCCTAAGTCCGAGTAAGGAACAAGGGCCTAAGTCCGAGTAAGGAACAAGGGCCTAAGTCCGAAGCTGCAGCGCTCACCTTCGTCGATGAGCACGATCTCCAGCACCGAATGGAGCGGCACCTGGATGACGTGCGAGCACTCGCAGTAGCGCTCCTTGCAGCCCTGGCCCTCCATGGAGGAGGCGTTGCAGAACTGCCGCTGGTCCAGCTGCTCGTGCTGAGGCAGCATCGGCACCGACGGCATCTTCATCGAGATGTGGTTGAACTGCGGCGTGTACGTCTGCATTTTGGGCGTCACTGTAACGAATTGGACGAAACACCTTTTGTGAGTTGGTTGCAGATGGAGAATTCATCAGTCAGAGTTAATTGATTAATGTATCATTTCCAATTAAATGTATTTTCAAACGTTTTAGACTAGGACTCAAGTTCATTCTTTAAACGTGATTTATATGGAGAATTCATCATTGTCAGAGTTAATTGATTAATGCATCATTTACAATTAAATGTATTTTCAAACATTTTAGACTAGGACTCAAATTCATTCTTTAAACGTGATTTATCTCCCTTACACAAAGCGCTACATGACTAGTCCCGTACAAAGACTAATATTCCGAATGCACGTTATTTTCTTGTGTTATTTATGCCACGATCCACCGCGTTGTTTTGATGGGGAATGCAACCCTTTCATTTACTTCCTTCAGTGACTATACTCCTTATGGTATATATCACGATGAGAGTAAATAGATATTGCATCCTGAGGAAGTGAAGTAGCAACAATCAGAAAAAAAAATACAGACGAGTAAATCGAAACCAATACGATGATGAGCAACTGATGACGAAGAGGATACGTTATGCGAGTGGAAGCAAAATATAATATGTTTGTTTTGATACAGTATAATTTGATCATATAAGATTCTCGTTAGGTGGCAGCATTTGGAAGACTATTTTTTATTCAGTTTTGTATTTCACTTGCTATTTCCGACAATATTACTTGTGTAAAAATATAATCAATTTTTAATCTTTATTTTAATTCTATTTACATTTCAATTTATTATGAATTATTTTGAATTTATGCCGGTTATAATAAGTATACTAATTTGCATTACTTGTACTTTTTTCTTACTGCATGCAAAACCCATAAAAATGTAAATTGTTTCCAAATAAATAAATAAGACTATCAGCTATTTATTATTATGAAAAAATAAAAGATTCCATGAATTACATACCTAGAGTATGATATCTAAGCATATTTCAAAATTATCTTTAATCAATAAATTATTTGACTACCAAGTTTACCCATTGTATTCATTACTGACATTAATCATCTCTGAATTTTCGAATATTGCCGAAGTTCAAATTTTAGTCGAATGTTCTACAAGTAATCCAACACTATTGAAGGTAGAGATTCCAAACTTTCAAATTCGAAACTTCTGTGCTTGTTTTGCAGGAAACAGTTTCCCAAGAAGCTGAAGAAGTAATGCAATATAATGTGCAATTTTAAAATATACTTGGGTTTTTCTAACGTGGCATCTGAGGATAGTATCTCCAAGATAGAATATGGCATGACTTTTTACGTCTTTCTCGGTCCTGCCGAAAGATGTCGCATGATCACGACCGTATCAAGCAGTGCTGCAGATGAAGCAACTCTAGCGGCACGACCGAGAAAGATACGAAAAGCAGTGCCATATTCCATCTTGGAGATACTACCTACAGATGGCTCGTTAGAAAAAACCAAATATATTGTGACGTCGTGGGAATGCACAATAATCACAGACACGAGCTTCAATGATAAATATGTACAGGTTTATTCACAATATGTACAGTAATAATTTACGTTACTCAGCTCTGGTAGATCTTTACTTCCCTGATCGCAGGAGCGATCCTTAAAAGTGAATAACTGACTCGTGGCCCGCGCCACTCCTCAGCGAGCCTCCCGCACACAGCAGACAGCTCCGGCGACCTCTGTCACCAGTGGATATAGTCCACAACGGCGTCCCAACACATGGTTTGCCGCACGAGCCTAGCTCGGCTCCGCACCGCCCTGGGCGCAAGTTTTGTGCGTTCGCACGAGGGTTCCCTCTCAGCTCAACAACCCCCCCCCCCCGCGCTCTGCTTTCGCTCTTATATAGCTTCCACCCACGTGACCTGAAACGTCACTGGGTTTTGCACACGGCCCACACTGACCGCTTTGCCAGGCATTTTTGGACATCCATTTCCCTGGATTCCAAGAATTTGTCACGCGGCACGCGGCAAAAATGCGCTGTCCCGCATTTTGGGCATCCCTTTCCCTAGCTCTTAGGATTTCTCAGAATACCTCGGCGTGTCACATCCTGCCTGGCCCCTGGCGTCTAATCCTCTGCCGCCGCCCTTTGTGGCGGTTGCTAACTGTAGTCCTACAATACGTTACAATATGTAACTGATAGAAATAAGGTATGTACTTTCTAACACCTTTAGTTTTAAAAAATTAAACAGATTGAGGACATAGTTGGCCAATAATCATCTGTATGAACATTCGTCTATTCACAATTGAACATGAAAGCAATATATGGGTTCTTAGTCACAACCATCCCATAAGAAATATGAATATGGATAAAGAACACACTAGCAGCTATTCAGAGCAAACACTTCGGGCCTCACTAACCGCAAATCTGAAGAATGTCCCTGGCTTTGACTGGTAATCTATTTTAGGTTCATATTTATTTGTTTAATGATAATAATGTGGTATTTCTAACTGTAGATCAAAGCTATATGATTGCGGGAAATAGTTCCGCTAAAACTCACCGTTGTAGAAGCCGTAGTACGGTGCCTTGTGAAAGTGGGGGTTGTCGACTGCGTAGAAGTCGTAGGCCAAGTAGAAGCGGTAGTCCGGCTCCTCCTTGAGGCTCTCGTCGTCAGGGACGATTGCATCCAGCTCCGGGATGACAGAGGAGCCGGCGGTGCCCGTGCCCACGTTCAGAGAGTTCACTTGCTGTTGACGTAAGGAACATACGTTATGTAGCAAGGCATCAGTAAACAAATAGTATATTATAGCATGACCATATCATGGCCTGCGGAATGTGTAAGCATTTTGGTGAGGAGGCAGAAGCAGAAATCCTTAACCGGTAACGCTAACTACACACTGTTGCACGTGCACCAATCACGATGACTACATTGTACGAAAGATTAATCAGGGATGATGAACTATCATTTTTGTATAACGTGTCAGGTAAAGGTGTTGGCCGAAAATGCCAATGTCTATGCATTTATTAGCTAACGGAAATGAAGAAATATTTATTTCTATTGTTTAAAGCAAATTGTTTTAATAAATATTACGAAATTTAATTTTGAAAGCATACTTTTTTCTTCCATGGCAATGTTACTTTATCTTTCAAGAACAGTCTTAAATAGACCCTGAATGAGCTTTTTTCCTAAATAAAACTCTTACCGGACGTCCCAAACAGTATTTATAATACACTCGGTTTACATGTACGTAAATAAATAAAAAAATAGATAAAGTTCACTTACATGTCCAGGGCGATGGGCAGCGGCATAGCTCAGCTCGCCGGGCGGTTCTACCTCCGTGGCGCCGTCATAGCGCAAGATGGCTGCCTGGTGCACAGCAGTGAAGTTCTCGCCGCAGTCCAGGAGGCCGCGCATGCGTATCCAGTAGGTGCTCACGGAGCGGTTGGCCTCCAGGATGAAGTCGAAACGTTCGCCGGCATATGTCACCAAAGACGCCGCTGCGGCACAAACAGGCATTTCGTCAGATGAGCGCCAGTGTAACAAATTTGGAAGTTTATATAGATGATGGGGCGTGAAGAGCGACAAGAGAATTCTGGCTCCGATTTACACGACACAATTTACACGATGATCACGCGTGTCCATATGAGTTCAAATTGCCAGCAAAAGGAATAATTTCATATTTTAAGGAAGTGATTTAGAAGTTTCGGATTTATCCAATCTGGGCGCGTTAACTACTCAGGTCATAAGTTGTGTAAGTGTAGAACCTGTTGTTTCCCGAGATGTGCCGATGTTCCACCCATTAGACAATGACAATTCGGAACGTGAAATTCGGCGACGACGTAAATATCAGCCCCAATGTGGTATTGCTTGAAGAAACCACGGAAAACTTTCGATCAGAGCAGCCGGACACTAAAATTTTTCTTCTCCAGACATTGAATTCAACCGAGCTAAACTTCAAATGTCGAAAATATACCACCATCGGTTCTCGAATCCTAGGACCTCCGGTCAACGATGCTGAAAAGCAGTGGTATAGCCACGGAGAGATCTGTCAGTCATCTGAGGTAGAATTTTTCAAGACACGAGAACTGTCGAATGTGTAAGAGAAGATAAATATGACGTAGATGAATAAAAATGTTGAAACTTACCAGCGACTGGCTTAATGTCACTTCCGTCGCTAGCAATGATCAACATATCGTGGTCGTCAACCGACAGCTCAATGGGGCAGTTGAGGAAGCCCGCGTTGATCAGGCGGAAGCGGTAGCGTAAACCCTGCAACAAAATTATCCTATAATTAAAAATAGCCGTGTGTTTTGAATATGCGTATCAAGAACTGTCTGCTAAAGTTTATTTAAATCACTCAATACTTTTATTTTTGCAGTATACGAGAGCAAGGGGTTTTATGTTCCTTTATAACTTTTATTAGACAATGAGAAAATTGCTGTTTGTGGTAAATTAAAAATTGCAGCTTCTTTACTTTCTTAATCATTGTGCTTAATTTTTGAAGGTTCTAAATAAACATATACTGGAAGAGGTCTCAGATGTATTCTGTCTCGGTAATTGAAAGCTAGAATTTATCATACAATCTAACAGAATACATTGTTTTTTTTAGAATAAACTATTTGGAAACTTCTTTTACCTACCATTTTTTTATTTGAGTTTGGGCTTGATTAATTTTGGGTCTTTTGATTTGGATTGCACGGAAGAATTTATTGGTGTTTTAGCGCATGCACTTTTAAGTATTTAAAATGGGAAACACTTAAGTCCTTTGGCGTAAGAAAAGTACTTAGTTCTCACAGAAGATGCGAATTGTTATTAAAAAAATATTTCTGATGTTTTAAACCTTTGGATCTCAAGGACAACTTTTAAACGTGAGCAATTTCTGAGAACCTCTAAATGATGAATGTTTGTGCATATTTTATTTGTTCACACCCTCGCCACACATGCTTTGCCCCGTTAAGACGAATTTCAAGGACAGAAATAATACGCAATATATATATATATATATATATATATATATATATATATATATATATATATATATATAGCGTATTTCAATAATGTGAATTGTTAACAAATTAAAAATAATTACGGTCTTAAAAAATAATTCATTGAAGATTTCCTCCTCTATGAAATCAAGTAGATCGTTAATTTTCTTGACAGCGTATCATATAAACATCTTGCAAAGCACCAGCCAAACAGGGGACGTGGGGCTGACAAAAACTGCACTGTTTTTACCCGAATGAGCGAGGGAAGGATGGTCATGCTTTTAACTGTTGACTTTCTTCCTTTCACAATTACGCTCGGAAATATATTCCGCAGGAGTAAAGAAATCCAATTGTGACCATGTTACTGAGTAACAATGCATTTTAATCATTAAATTAATCAGAATTATAAATTTACCAGAAGGCCTGGTTCCGAATCCCGGTCGGGACGACCAAGTTTTGAACATATTTAATTATTAAAATACGTTGTTATGCAGCAACATGATCACAACTTGGATTTCTTTACGTCTGCAGAACACATTTCCGACCGTAATAACATCCAATAAAGTGACGAGAAGGGTGACAATTATATTATAATAGAAACTGTTCAAAAGGATTGGTTGTCTCGGTAGATTAGTACAGCTGGGCGTAAACCACAAGACCCGGTTTCGATTCCCGGCCGGGGCGACCAATTTTTGAACATATTTAATTATTAAAATACGTTGTTATGCAGCAACATGATCACAACTTGGATTTCTTTACGTCTGCAGAACACATTTCCGACCGTAATAACATCCAATAAGGTGACGAGAAAGGTGACAATTAAATTATAATAGAAACTGTTCAAAAGGATTGGTTGTTTCGGTAGATTAGTGCAGCTGGGCGTAAACCACAAGACCCGGTTTCGATTCCCGGCCGGGGCGACCAATGTTTTGAACAAATTTAATTCTGAAGTTACAGAACATTGTTCCCCTACCTGCTGGACGACGAACTCCGGCGCGGGGATGGTGGTGTTGTCGGCAGTGGCGTTGTCGGCGCTGGCGTTGTCGGCGCTGGCGTTGGCGCTGGCGCTGGCGTTGGCGTGGGTGAGCGGCGAGGGCGGGACGCGGCCGCGGCCGTTGACGAGGATGGCCGTGGGCTTGTTGGGGCCGCCGGCGTGGTGGTGCGCCAGGAAGCGCTCGGCGCCGCCGGCCGCGCCCCAGTCCAGCAGCAGCAGCGTGTGCGCGCGCTCGTCGCGGTCCCACAGCGCCGCGTGCGCGTCCGCCTCGCGCGGCACCCGCACCACCAGCGACCCGAACGCCCCGTCCGCGCGCTGGTGCCCTGCAACAACGCCGCGCCGCCGCCGTCAGGCTTGCCAACCGGGATCTCCTTTCTTGCACACTATTATTTTTTTAAATTTATTTATGTATTTCAACAGACTAGCATAACTTCTTTACGAAGATTGTTTACATTTAAATAACAAATCAAATCGCAAACGTACAAAAATAAAGAACAGCTAAATTCATTTCAATCAACACTGGAACAAAAGGTAGCATTCATAAAATAATTCATTCTTTCACACTATTATAGGTTTTTATTTCGAAAGTCTACGATTAAGCTTTCTACTCATACAAATTTCGTGATTTGGTCTTTAAATAAAAGGTAATAGGCCACAGATTTGCAACCACTAGCTGTTATTAATCGGTTGTAAACCGAAATATTAAATATTAGTTTATCTGCAAATAAATAGAATGAAACCATATCTGCCCATATTCACTCATTACCTCGTTTTAAAGAGTGAGTTGCAATCAATCAATATCTAAAGAGTTAACTAAGGAATTTGTTTTTACTTCGTCTGGCACCTCAGGCGTGTGAATGCGACGTTAAAGTTAGCGAAGCGAAGATAGCAGATCTTTTAAATGCGAAGGTCAATGAGTGAATGCAGACGTACAAATTTCAACGGGTTACTACTAGTAGCTTTATCAAATTTTCTTTCAATATGCGTTGATTCGGTCGAAGTCTATCGAAACTCGAATATGTTAATTTTCGGTTTATTGGACGTAACAGAAAATGGGCTCTCTTGAGGGAAAATTACTGTGTGTTCGCAACAATGATACAAAACGCCCATACCCAACATCATGTATATTCAAGAGTGAATATTCGTAAATCTTTAGACTCGCCAGAAAAAAATGATTATTCTATTGAAATGGTCTTCTTCCTACCCCACAATATTGCTATAGTGGTACCAACATTTTATTTCGCCGTATATAGCAAAACAACTACTATTAATTTGATTCAAGACGAACATATTAAATGATATTCATTCAAAGTTTTGAATCTTAATAATTGGGCATATCTTAAGGTTTAGATTAATTTCATTAATCTAAGTACACTAAGTGTACTTCGACTAAAACAAGTTATAACTCTGGAGACATGGTAGTAAGGCTAATCTCGCATTATATAATGCATACACAGCAATGTTTTTGTTTCTTTTTACTATGCTAGACTCAATATAAAGTAGTACGTATTTCGAAATCCAATATATATTTCAGGATAATTGTGCCGCGTGCCTTGATTGCCTTGAATACGAAACATTGCAATATAGATACTGGTGATAGATACTTTTGTCAGCCCTGCCCATCATTGTAATTAATTTCTATAACTAATTTTGTTTATTTATTTGCTCTCATCTGATTGTGCGACAACGCCCAAGTGTGGATATTTTAAACAACTTTTCTATTTTTTGTTGTTTTTTTCGAGGTAAATGCCATAGGGATTGATATTGCGTTGATTTGCATTCTGCTCAGAAGTAACCAACGATAATCGAAACGAAAGCCAAGAAGCGTAAAATATTAAGAATATAACATTCGGGTAAGATCCAAAAAGTTTTTATTGACAATCACCTTATAGTTTTATTAGTTACACATCTTCACTTTAACATTACGTTTCGGAGATTCATTTTCTCTATCTTCAGATGCTGCAATTAAACACATGTTGCAATTAAAATGTAATACACACTATTGTTGCAACATTTTTTTAAACCACAAACATACATTACACATTTGTAATAATTACCCTTTACAGGAACTCCTGTACATCCTGCTACATTTTGTAGTAGAATCCTCTAGATGTTACGTCTACTCAATTGGAGTAAGTAGTGGTCTACGAAGTCTACAATAGAATAAAATAAAATAAAATTCATTACTCTTTGAAATAGAAAAATGTTGAAATAAATTTGTATTGTAATACCAGGTCATATAGGCGTCATCATATCAGAAAATATATAATATTAAAACTCAATGAATGGCAGTTACTGGTGTTTTGCATTATTCTATCATAATTACAACTTATTACACGACGTGTTACATAATGATTACGTTTTCTACAATTATTGATGAAATAAAATCTCATGAATGAGAGAACATTCGTCCGTTTGAGCATACTTTTGCCACTCACCCTATGTCTTCGTCAACATGTCACAGGTGAATTTGGAACAGGACTGGTTCATGAGTGGACCCAAGATATGAGGGAAACTTGTTACCGGAGAAGGGGTAGAGGAGAGGGAGGGGGAGGGGAAGAGAAGGGTGAAAAGTCGGGGAGGGGGATAAAGGGTAGTTTTTTTTCACTGTTGGGGGTTGACAAGAACATTATTGTAGCAATTTGTTAATGTATTCATTTCTGTTTTTGAATTCATCATCCTATGAGTCTTAATGTTTAACGTTTCGAGACGTAGTCTTCCATAGTAGTTAGTCTCCTGTTCTAGTATAGGAGGATTTTCGAAATTATGTGGTGAGAGGTTTTGATACGGTGTTTTGTAAGAGAGTTATGTCGGAAGGAAGGCTGATTAAAATTATCTATGTGCTCCCGCATCCTGTTCTTTGTTTTAGGTGACATTTAAATAGAATAATGTAAAACGCCAGTAACTGCCATTCATTGCGTTTTAATACCTCGTATTATGTATGTTCTAGTATCACGACGTCTATATGACCTGGTATTACATTACAAATTTATTTTAACATTGTTTTATTTCAAAGAGTAATGCATTTTATTTTATTCTATTGTAGACTAAGTAGACCACTACTTACTACAATTGAATAGACGTAACTAATTAAACTATAAGGTGATTGTCAATAAAACCTCTTTTGATCTTACCTAAATGTTATATTCTTAACAATTTCAATGACAATCTGTACCTTAAGTATATCAAAATGCGTAAAATATTCTGTGTTACCAGTACAACTGGGAGCAAACATATGTCTCCGACCTCAGGACCTGACGACTATTTTACTATTCGTCAATTTTTTAAAAAATAGGTGTTATTTTCTATGATGAAGGGCTTAGGTTTTCGTACTTACATGAGTCGTACTTTTTACTTCGTGCTAATACTTGCCTTAATGCATTCATATGATCTTAAGTACTTTGAATTTAAAGGTCATTCATCAACAGTTTTCTCCAACAAAAGAATATTGTTGTTCAATTCATCCAATATTAACACATGCATAAAATATCTGACATTACTGGTTCACTGAACGTTGTAGAGAAAATATATAATTACACAATTTTGATTTATTATAATAAAAATAATTTCATTTATTATTATTATTATTATTATTATTATTATTATTATTATTATTATTATTATTATTATTATTATTATTATCATTATTATTATTGTTTTTAATATTGAAATAATATAGGTGAGATAATATGTAAGTATTATTTTTAGTTTATTTGAAGAGAAATTAACTATTTGTAAATGGATATGTACCGTAACAAAATCACACGCATATGAATGAATACCTATTGACGGTACGATGGCGCGTGCTGTGCGTACTGACCGGTGTGGGAGTGCCAGAAGTGCGTGCCGGGCGTGTCGGCCTTGAAGGCGTAGCGGAAGGTGGTCATGGGCGGCACGGGGCACTGCGTCACGTGCGGCACGCCGTCCATGTACGGGGTGCCCCGCTGGTGGTGGCCGTGCCAGTGGACGCTCGTCGACTCGGCCACCAGCCCGTTGTGCAGGTCCACGACGATGCGGTCGCCCAGGCACACCTGCGCACAGGGCGTTCGCGTCAGGCGCTGAGATACACGTGGCTCCTCACGCTATTTACATGTTTACGAAGTGCATTATACTAATACGTGATCTGGGCTGTCCGGGTGACGCCGCGTCGAAGGCTGGGGTGCCGACGTTTCGACCGACATATCGCGGACCTCTTCAGGGCTGTACTGCCCTGAAGAGGACCGCGTTGGCAGTACAGCCCTGAAGAGGACCGCGATATGTCGGTCGAAACGTCGGCACCCCAGCCTTCGACGCGGCGTCACCCGGACAGCCCAGATCATGACTCTGGCCGCGGAAGCCTACGTTATCATTTTACTAATACTTTATTTTTTAACTATTCAAATTATGTTTCCGTTATGAATGTAAACTAGAGTTGCAGGGATGTGAGTATTTTAAATAATTTTGCTTGAAATAGTATAAGAAGAACAAAAATGAATGTTTTATAGCTAATATATCACGGATCTCCTTGAATGCGAAATATTGAAAACAGCCTCGAGGTATGCAACCCGTGAAACTTCAGTGTAGAGCAGGAAATCTCATCAAACGATTATTCTTACATAACGAAGAATTATATCTATGGGTTTGGTCTTGATAGATTCAGACGACATTTTATTAAACTTAACTTAACTGTGTTGATTTGTTGATTCTTAAGTGCCAAAAACTTGAAGCTCTGAAGAAGGTACGTGGAGGCGAAACGTTGCCATTTTGAATGTTTAATTTTATTTCATATGTAAATTGATTTTCTCTGAAAAATTCGGCCATTGGCCCAGAAAACTCAAAATTAGAGTATTAGATTTAGCGTTTACAATATTTGGAGTTGAATATTAGGGAGTAAAGGAAAGAAAAGGAACAGAAAGAAAGAAAGTATTGAATCTGTATAAACGGATTTCTTGAGAAAAGTGAGGAAGGAAAATCTTGAAGATGTTTTCCGATATCAGTCAAATGGAAGAGGAAAGAGAGAAAGATTACGGGAAAAGAGCATTCATGGAATACAACGAGCAATACAGAAGAGGAAGGTAAATAAGAAAGTCCCCCAAGGCACAGAAGACGAAGTGTAGGATGCGGTAGGAATCGTACGTCCCAGCATGATAAGGACGAACATTTCATTTGAATACGATTTTTGACTTGATTTTGAACTTTAAGTTTTGAAAGTGATTTCAATGTGAATTCTCACAGGCTGAGGTTAGCACACTTCTGCTGTCTCTACAGCGTCTCTGACCACAACGTCCTAAGTTTCGAGTCTGGACGGTGGTCTCGAATTTCGACACTCACTAAATAGGTAGTCAGTCGCTGTTAGGAGGATAATTCTATTGATTGATTTATTTATTTTTTTCGTGTTTCCGGGCACGTCAACTGCTTTGGTCATTAGTCCTATAGTGAAGTGCATGTTTTTCCTCGGGAGATGACGTTGATCTTCTCCCGCTGGATGGCGAGATCCGGCGGTGGGGTTTCCCCTTAACCAGGACTCTCCCCCCAGCGAGGAACCGCCCCAGCCGGGACAAGCTCTAAGCTCCCGACCGGTCTCCCGGAATATGTGGTAGTATAGTGCATGTTAGCGTAAGTGTGTGTGTAAGGGAAGAGGATAGGACAAGGAAGAGGAAGGACAGACCGCTCGCGGTCCGTGGCCCGTTTGATAGGGTACTGCTCCGGCATTCGCCTGGTGTTGATCGGAGAAACCACGGAAAACCACCGATCAGAGCAGCCGGCCGCTAGAATTCTCCTCCAGACAGCGACTGAATTCGACCTAGCTGAAGAGCTAGTGTCGAAAATCCTGTCACCGTCAGGACTCGAACCTAGGACCTCCCGGTCAGAGGCGCTGCAGTGAGGATAATTCGAACGATCGGCTGCTTTCAACGGTTGTTTCCGTGGTTTCTACGCTCAATATCAGGTGAATATCGGAGCAGTATCCTCGCAAACGGGCTAAGGACAGCTCGCGATCTTTCCTTCTACTTCCTTGTCCTATCCTTGCTTCATTCACATACACTTTCACTAACATGCCCTACAGTAACACACATGCCGGGAGGCCAGTCGAGAGAATAGAGCTTGTCCTATCTGGGGCGGTGTTCCGATAAAGAGAGATACCTGGAGGGGGAAATTCCTCGCAAGTCGACTGTAGGTGGACGCTGGAACCGACCATCCCGAGGAGGAACACCAACACCTCCCGCAACAACAAAAAAATCGCTCTAGAACCGGGACTAATGACCATACCAGTTGACGTTCCCGAAAACAATCCCCGTGCATTCGCGGAAGTTGGTGCGCTGTTGCAGACAGGCGGAGAGGGGCTCACCTCGACGGCCGGGCCGGGCATCTGGCGGTTGACGACGACCAGGCCGCGCGGGACGCCGTCCGCCGCCACGCACTCGGGCAGGTCGCAGTCCTCGCGGCTGGCGGGGCAGCCGTAGCAGGCCTTGCTCATGGTGTAGTAGCCCGTCACCTCGAAGCGGTAGTGGCAGCGCATGGGCGGCGCGCCCTCCACGCACTCGCGCGCGCACGGGTGCGTCGCCAGCGCCTCCTCGTCGTCATCGTCGAGCAAGCTGGCGTTGGAGCTGGGCGCCGTCCCGTCGTTCTCCAACTGCACACGAGCGAGAGACGCTTGTTACAATTAAGTGCTTATTGTCTCTGTTTTTAAAATGACTGTCTAAAACGTAAGACATTATTGTAACTTTATATATGTTTATGTTGGTTGATTAAATTTTAAGTAACAACGTTTCCGGGTCCTGAATTTCTTTCCATCTCTAAGATTTTCAATGAGATAAGTTGTTTTTTTATTTTGACGTATGATTATTAATTTAGAATTTTCGTTTATCAGAAAAGAGTATCAGTTTTGATCATGATGTGCTTCCCACTTCACACATCTTTGCTCCGCAAGGCTTGCTAAAATTGAACACACTGGGAACTAGCGACGTGGAAAGTAAGGGTGAAGAGCCTTATATACGTTAAGCTAGGAAATGCCCCACGCCGAATAACAAGTATGAACTTACGAAATACTTAAATTAGCCTTTTTTGCTAACAGTTACTATTGATAAAATTATAGGTTGCATTTGAACTTGTACAATGCACAAGGAACTTCTACAATGCCCGTATTTATAAAAACATTGAAACGTCTATTATGCGCGGGAAAAAAGCATTAATTTCAATATTTATGGATTACTTTTCATTTTATATTAACTTATTTATAATGAATGAATATTGTAAAATTTTTTCTCGTTACAATTTGTTTCAATTCAATATAATGAAAAACTCTCAAAATCTACAGAGGACATAAAATTAAAGGGAAAAACTTCATTTGCGATTTGACAAAATTAATGTAGCCAATGCCAAATTTTATTTTCATAATGAAACTCACCTTTGAACACTTCTATTAAACTGAAGTTATTTCCTAATTATAAAATAATTCTTTGAACTTACTTTGACGAATGTTGTGGTCTCATCGCGAAAGGCGTCAGTCACCGTTGAAAGATCGACAGTACTATCTTCCGGATCTTCAGTGAAGACTTCGTCAGGGTAAGCTTCGTCTTCGGGCTCAGTGGCTTTGTTTTGCACCGGGACAAACGCGTCACCAGAGATGTCTCGTGCGGTAGTCGTAGGAGTAGTAGTAGTGGTGGTGGTGGTGGTGGTGGCGTTGGCTACTGCGGCAGGTGGAATCACTTTGCGAGACGGGGGCATCCCAAAAGATGAACCTTTGCTTGGCATAGAAACCTGGGGGATATTCTGCTGCCCGCCCGCGCTCACGTACTGAATAGAGCGGCGACCCGACTCTGGGAACGCACGAGAGGTCTGGTTGGCCTCCGACGACACATTTTGGGCCACAGGCGGTGCCGTTGACGAGGAAGGAACGGCGGTAGCAGCGGAGAGAGAAGAGGTTTGCGTTCCACTTGCGTTGCCAGAAGAGGGAGTGGGATGTTGAACGTCAACTGCGGCGTGTGGAGCAATCGTGTCCAACCAAAGCGGGACTCTAGCTACGGTGGGGTCGGCGTGCGGGAGGGCGGTGGCGGCGTCGGCGGCGTCTGCGGCGTCGGTGGCGCCGCTGGCCCAGGCCGCGGGGGAGGCGTCGGGGGCGCTGGGGGCGGCGGAGGCTGCGGCCGCCGACGGGAGGTGTCCGGGGTCAGCGATGCGGTTGTCCGCCTCCTCGCGAGCCTCCGCATGCAGAGTGGGGTTGCCCGTTGGCGCGGGAAGGGCGGACGGCGAGGGCTGCAGGTGGACGTCGTTGTCGGTGTGGCCACTCGTCACGTGCGGCGATTGCGCCTGGGAAATATGACGGAATACGTTAAAACACGCTCGCTGTAATTTGTTCAGGGACAAAGAAAACTATTTAACAAACACTAATGATGTAAGCTATTTCAGAGCTACAAATTTACGCCATATATAGCGGCTTTAACGCTAGCAAATTAATGTGCGAGCATTGAATATACAACTCGGTCTAATTAGGAGTATTAAGGCCTATGCAATTTGTTGAAGGATTATATTATTTAAATATTGAGTCCAATATCAGTATCATTTGCCTTTAAAAACTAATTTAATTTAATTTAACCGATATGTTAAAAAAATCTGGAACGTGTGAATCTTTACTATTTATAATGAAGAAACATTATTTTTTCAAGCGCCATAAATAATCATTACAAAATTTTGCAATTAATAATATTTAAGCTCATTAATGTATATTCTTGCAAGTTATTGTATTTGTTTTATTTTTACTTACAATAAAATAAGGTTGATCAATGAATTTTTACCGAGTTTTATATTTTTTCATAATTTGATCAAACATTTAACTATTATAGTTATAAATAACATAATTCTTATCCAACATGCATCGATAGTGTACAATTTCTTGAAAAATGAGTGTCGACAACTCGAAGATAAGGGGGTAAGAAAATAGAACTATCAAATATTTCGACAAAACAGTAATTATTTTCTATTTACACTCTAAATGTAAATACCAAGCGGAGGTAAAGTAAAAACAAAAAAAAAATTACAGATGTTAAGAATATGAAGTTAACCAATTTAAGTTATCGATGATGTAATTATATTTCTATATATTTTTGCAGTTTCGACTATTTCCGATAACTTTTGTCGTGTCTTAACATATATCCTCATATAATTGTGTTGTTCCAACCTTCAAAACTTCATATAAAAGAGTTCTCGTACTCCAGGTTTAGGCACTTCGTGAAGTACTTACGGTGGTGGCGCTGCCTGCGTGAGGGGCCGCGGTGCCTCCAGGGAGCTGCCCCTGCTCGGTTGGGGCCTCCGAGGAGCTGACCCCGTGAGCGCTAGGGCTGAACGCCGCGCCGAGCATGGGGTTGGCGGAGGCAGGGTCATGGGCGGACACTACCACGGGCGCGTACACTGAAAACGGAGAAAACGGCGTTAAGGCCCATTCACAATGCAAACGTAAGCATAAGCATGGCGTTAACATAAAAGTTAGGACTACGTCTACAAGTGGACTCATTCACAATGCGTTCGCATAAGCATAACACGTAAGACGTTAACTTAAGAGCTTGCAAGCTTCAAGCTTCTGTGCTTATGCTTATGTCAGACAAGGAATGAGCCAATCACAGTTCGTTAACTCAAATCGAGTATCGAAGTCGATAGGCGAACTATTCGTGTCGATTCGTGTGCTGCGTCTCATAGCCAATAGAAACTCTTATTTTGCCTGTGTTTATGTTCGACATTGTGAATACGCCAACTCTTCGCTTGTGTTAATGTCTATGTCTATGTGTTATGCTTATGTTCGTGATTGCATTGTGAATGGGCCTTTAGAGATGTTCCGTTTTCAGCGGGGTTGGGATCGCAAAAAGGGTGAAAAATAAGGATCCCTGACAATACGTTGAGGACGGAATGACATGTATAATTTAGACATGTGGCTTGATCTGTGTTCAAAGTGTGTACAAGAAGAATAGTTTTAAGAAATTCGTGTTCTCAAGTTTTTAAATGCAGTAAAATAGAGGGGAAGTTTTGACGGAAAGAATAAGTATACTAACCTGATGCTCTTTGACTGGCTGATCCCGGAACAGAAATCAGCACAAAGAGAGCTGCTGTGACGGCAATGGTAGTTGACGTCACCGACGACCGCTCACAGCGGCGGCGGTTACACGCCATGGTGACTGCACCTGCAACAGCACATGATTATTGGTTACAGAAATTACACACTCGTAATTCTTAGTACATTTTTGGGCTGATTTGACTTATGTTATGACACAGGAGTTCATTACAATATAACAGACATACAATATACCTATATCAATTTTTTAAAAATTCGGTTAAATTTTGATGTACCAGTTGCAATAGCGTATGCGGTTATGAGTTTTCAATTGAAGATCCGTATACCAAAATGTTACAGGTTCGACTCTCGAAGGTGTGGAGAATGACCTCGTTTAAATAGCTGTGTCAGAGCTGACTGCTGCATGGGAGAAGTCTAGAGATCAGCTGCTCTAGTCAGTCGTTTCCACAGTTTCCTCCGGATTTTCACAAAAAGTATCTTTAACATCAGACGTCACGGTTATATCTACATCCAGCGATTACTTCAATGCTTTGGTCAAGTATTGGTCTGATCCAAAAATGCATATATCTTTGACTGTATATGTACATACGTGTGTGCATCATTTATAATATCAAATTATTAGGTACGTCATTTATAACATAAAATTATTCACCTGAAAATGTAAGCTCTGTAGAAAGACTTATTTGATACACAGGGAAAGGTTGGAGTAGAAAAGTGAGAAATGACAAGATTCCCTGAGCGATAGGCAGCACAGATTACATTAGTGTTGTGCAACGCTGCATAACCCCAGGGGCGATTATGCAGCTCAAGGTTTCCCACGGTGTATCGTTTCTCGAAATAGTTTTGACAAGTGCACCTAGCGTTCAAGGAGTGTAAAAGCAACCAATGATAATAATTAGGGGCGGATTTTTATGACATTAAACATCAAAAATGTCCAATAAAATGCTCTTAAAATATTTTAAAAATACCCCAAAAGCAAAGAAATTTGACGTAAAAATATGATCAAAACTAGTTCGGATGAACAACTCACGCTTTTGGATATGTTTCTGATATAATAGAGGCTTCTTAAATTCGTTCAAGTGATCTCAGCTTTCCAACTTTTGATTTGGACTGTTCTTTACTAGAAAATCTCTGTCTTTAGTTATCTCGAAATCGGCTGAACCGCCAATTGGCGCTGACAGGCGTCACGGGAACCTTAGATTACATACTCACAATGACTGACATGACAACTTCTGAGCTAAGAAATCGAATAGGCTATCAGGTATAGGTGCTCAGGAATTCTGTGGAGAATATTTGTTGCATCTTGTAAATATTATTTGAAGCAAATACTATTAAAATTATATTAAAATCGAAGAAATCACCGAAAAACGCGTTAAAAATAAGGTAAAAAGGTACAAAATGACTTATTAGTCGAAATCAACGAAAATTGCAAAAAAATAATAAAGTATACAAATTGATCATTTCCTTTTGTCATAACATAAAATGAATTTCTAAACTAAATGGGAAGCTTTGCTAGTAATTTATTGTAGGTTCAACATTTGATCACATTAATTTGCAGACTTAAATAAAAGAAACATTATACAAATTACACACTCAAATTTATTATAAGAGGTCTACATTTCGGTCTAATGGCTGTAGCTTTCGTCAAGGTAATGTATTGTAACCTAAAAAATCATGACAAAATATAAAATGAAGCATAAGAATAAACAACCTCAATATCACGTGATTAAAACTTTTATTGCTTGCTTACAAAATGTTTAGATAAAAGAAAGCATAACTGTGTACACACATGGTAAGGTATTGCGATATTCTGCTATAATTTTTGATTCTTTAAATATTTGTAAAATTGAATTAATTCATTTACTGAATTATATTATTTTCTGACAATAACACTCTAATTAGAAGCGAAATTCGATGTCAGCATGCTTAAAGAACAATGAACATCTGAATGAAAATGAAAGTGTTAAAAGTAATCAAAAATGTGAAAACGTTTTTACCAATTCGAAAACTTTACAGAAAGGATTCAGTGAAAGGATATGAGACGAAAGAAAAAAATGTAATAGCAGTTGCAGCTCCAAAAACTTATAATATTTTGGACATTTCTGTAAAAATGATATATTTCGATTCAAAAGCAATTTAGTACAATTGACATCAATGCCACGGAATTCAAGTAATGGAACCATTTTATAATCAAGCAGATAATTTGTTCATCTATTTTTAGTTCCAGAAACATAAATTCTGCATTTCAATAATTATTACTTTTTATTTGTAATTAATTTAATCTTTATATTGTTTTATTTTTTTAAATCAACACGCAAACAAAAAATATGTCATCTTTAATGTCGTTAAAATAAATGAATGTTATAAATGCTTATACTTCTTTATTATCTAACAACATTTATCAGTATCTCTAGACGCTAGAATATTTTAGATTAGACTTCGAAAAACTCAGATATGATTATTTAACGCAAGGCAATTTCATTATTTTAACCTTAATCGCTTATTTCGTCAGATATTTCACCTCAAGACGCGAAGAGAATGGCTTGGAGGGTACCACAATACTTCGTTGAACCTCGGTTTTCCAATTCTTGTCGAAAATCTAGAAAGTCTACATCAATGAAGGGTGGATCATAGCTCATGGTTCAATTCCAAGCAACAAAGTAAGGACAAGATGGAGAAGGCAAAACCGCGTAAGATGCGGGGCCCTTTGTTTAATATATCGCTCCAGTATTTGCAAGGAATTGATTGGAACGGTGAAGGTATGGAAGGTCACGACCGTTCATAACATCCAGTCTCGTGACTTCTCACAGAGACCCAGTTATTTAGATGGGCTTGGTAATCCGCACGTTTCGGTATTCGGACCTAGAACCTCCCGGTAAACGAAGCTTTAGTCGCAACTATTTTCAGTATTGCGGCTAAGATATCATTGTAAGTAAACAGGACGCACAACTAGCAACGGCACGTAACAGTACACCATCCCTGGGAACCCGTTGCTTCCCGTCGCCCCTTCACCGAGAGGTAGCGGTCGCCTCAAGGCGCCGCGCGGCGTTGCGTCGCTTCGCATCGCACCGGAGAGCCGGCGCGGCTCGCGCAGCGGCGAGCAATCCACCGGGCGCGCGCTTATCTGGCCGAGGCCCGTGGCCGCGTTGGGCAACGGCGTCGCGACGCCTGCGGGCGCCGCGCGCTTTCGCAGCAGCGTCCCGACGGCCGCGCTCAGTGCCATCCCTTTCGCAAACGCACGCTCGCGCCGCGCTGTGCTGCGCCGCCAACTGCGGAAGTCACCAGCGGCCGAACGCCGTTTATTTGGGGGGTGTACCGACTGCATCCCGTGGCCAACTTTTTCTAAGCCCACCTCCCTGAAAAGACATAGACCGACTGCATCCCGTTCAGTTTTCCTCAGTGTAATGATTGATTTTTACGTCTACCGTGGTCAGCTTAGAATTATATTCATCAATTATGATTGATCCACGTCTGTCTGTTTTCAAGAAACATTTGAACGTCTCTTTAGAGACTAACAACGTTCAAAACGACCCTTGAAAGTTTGTGGAAATAAAACGTGAAACCTATCACGAGCTTCTTCTTGTTTAAGTCACATAATTCCGAAGATTCTGTCGTGTTCACCTGTATTCGAGGTTTTCTCTGGCCTGATACGAGAGCATCTATTTGCGGTACTTGAACATATGTTACGCTATTGAATAGAAACTTTTTACTCGTTCCGAAACACTGATTGAAAGAAATGGGATGCAGTCGGGATATGCCTTCTCAGGTAAAGAGAAGTGAAAGGAGATTAGCTGGGAAGCGAGGGTGAGGGAAAACTGACCGCAAGATACAGTCGGGCGATTCTTTTTAGTTGGCGTCGGGAACGGTGTAACTGATAAGTTGGCGAACATGACTGATCGAATTCGACTGCGCGATGGAGGATTTATAAGGTTTCAAGAAACTGTCAGCTTCTAAATCCTGACTGTAGATAAAGATTTTACTTAACTAGTTTCAAAAAATCGTCTCTGAATCTCGAACATAGAATCTCGATGTATGAAGCTTCAACTGCAAGTTCAAGCTCATTTTGCTGATAAACTGAAATAACTGAACTCCGAAAATTTGCCATGAGAGAGCACTGGCATAAGTATTACTTATGACTGCGGAAATAAAATATATTTTTAGTTACATTATAGAATAAAATAGTTGCGTGAGTTTATCAAAATTATTTTACTTTACCGATTCTTCTGTTAAAAATATAGAGCGCCCGTTTTCAAATACTGATTTTTGAGGGGAAGTACACACATAAGCACGCCCGCATTCACACACATCCGCAAATAACAATAAATTTAATGTTCATTTCTTTAATCAATATCGCAATTCTATTACTCAACATTTTATATGAGGAATTTTTAACTTTTGTTATTTACAATTAAAGGCTAATTGAGAAAACATAACAGTGTTTATTCTAATTAAAACAAAAATATAAATGGATATTTTTCAATTTTTTTTCTCTTTCAAAGTCGCGCCAACGTTACTTCCATTCCCCAGCTTCTAAATTTTACATGAGAAATCGATTATCATTTTGAGAGAAGTATTTACAATATAGCTTGATCGACCTAATGAGTTACTAATTAGAACAAATTCGAGAAAATTTTAACTTTAACACAAAATATAAATACTTTCTTTGTTGATCATTTAGATTTCTCAGATCACTTCTGCTTGACAAAGAGATGCCTATCTACCTTCAGCTTGAGTGTTCAAGGGAAAGGCAAGGAAGTGCACCCCACAGAAGAAGTGGGATAGCATTGGAGAAAGTTGTTGAATCAAATATGATTGCAAACGAGGGTTATAAGAAGTAATGATGCAATCACCATTTGTAATGTGTGTTAAGAAGATTGAAATGTCTATTTGCAATGTTCCACAACCGTTGTGTGTAAAACTAATCATTTTGATAACTTATATAATAAACTAATTAACCGAAAATGTATGTTGAAACCATTGTAACGTTCTAATCATAATTCTGTGATATTTAGGTATACATAAAAATGGTAGTGATCATACACATATTTTTTGATCGGGACAAAAAGAAGTAAAGACTCAAATCCCGATCATTATAAGCAAAAACAAAATTTTCTAGAAAACATAGGAGTAATTTAGTAATATCATCGAAGTTCTCTCAGAAAATTTTGAAATTTTTAAAACGTTTTAAAAGATTTTAGAATTTTTGGCGAATGTAAAACAGTTTTGCCGATTCATTAGACCTCTTGCAAAATTTTCATCTTGCTGCATCTAGAAATCATTACATATTTCGCCAATTAGTATGTTAAAAGTGGGAAATCATTATTAGAAGAGAAATCAAGCGTAAACTGATTGGGCGTAATCTGATCAAGTGTTATCTTTTTGCTGTTTACTTCATTTGAAATAAAAAAGAAAATTTAGAAGTTATAAGAAAAACTATTGTGATGATTCTAAACATGAACTTCTCTTACAAAGAACAGAAGAGTTGCTTCCGAGTCTCGTGTCTTTGTTGATTATATATTTTGTTTGTTTGTGTTACGTAATGAAACAATTACTCCGTTATTCCCCGCTGAGTAGTTTTCAAGAAACCACACATGAGACGAGTGCGAGGTCCCACACCTTCTGCACGGACACTGAGCTGCAGAAAACGCTCCACTGCGCCGACTCGCTGTTTTCAAGACGTGCCGCCGCCCCCGCGCTGCCTGCCTGCCTGCCGTGAAAACACTTACTTCCACGCGCAACCTCAAGGTTGCCTCCGATGCGTGTCGATGACCGGAAAAGATACGACGGTGGCGAAATTACTAATTACATTCCAGCCCCGACACTTCAATGCTTATTATATTTTATCTGCATTCTTTGCAATGTTCAAAGAAACTGCAGTATCAACGCTGAAAATGTTAACAATCTTCATTATTCACTATTTCCATGCGCAATTCAAACAGGTGATGAATACAATCGTAGTGTGAACGTTTTTTCTTGCGTTGAAACATTGCAAAGCTAGAGTTATGAAATACAAACGCATATTCGCACACTAAATGAGAATGCCGTGGATGAAAGTTGAGGTGATGACAGCTCACGAGTTGCATTACATTGCAGAAACGCTTTTATGAGCTTAAGAAAGGCATTCCTCAATTGATATGCGATTTGAGAAGAAACTATTGACACTGTATATATGTTAATGAACATAAAACTACAATTTTTTACTCCAATAGCCCAATTTTGCGCCCAGCGGTTTCCATCATCCCTTACACCTCAAGAAATTCCTGCCCGGTTAGCATTATGCATATCACACAGGCGGAAAGTGGCAGGTGACTATTAAATACCGATACCTATCTCAGGCTGTAGACTTCTACGATACAGGGGTACAAATGCTGATCCTATGGTATGACAAATAACTCAATTCTGGTTGTTGCTGTATCTGCTGGAATAAAGTTGTACCATGAAATTGACTTTTGCGTCCTGCTGACGACCTAGAGAAACGTACTTACTGGATGTACCTTGTATTATATGAAGATAGTCAAAAGTATAGTTTCGTTATCGTCATTAAAGATGCATAATTTTTAGAGAAGTGGATTAAGTAAACTTTATTATTTCATTGCACGGATATATTTTTCTTACGTTGCCATTGTATTTTAAAAGCACTTATTATACAAATTTATATACAATCAACATTTGAAAAAAATTCAAAATAGCGAAGATTTTTTAAATATCGATGTGTCGTTGCTATCCTTATTTGTAGTCTCGCGGAGGCGGTTGTAGCAGGCACCACCTAGCAGGAATTCCAGAAATCTCGTCAGTGAAAGGAGTCTGATGGCGGTGCTTCTGCTTCCCTTTTCGGTCTTGGAGACATACTCCGCCGGGTCCCGCTCTGGCCCCGTCTGGCCTCTCTGTGCCCAGCCCCTATCGCACATCGGGGTACGGAAGACGGGGTACGGAAGACGGGGTACGGAAGACGGGGTACGGAAGACGGGGTACGGAAGACGGGGTACGGAAGACGGGGTACGGAAGACGGGGTACGGAAGACGGGGTACGGAACACGGGGTACGGAACACGGGGTACGGAAGACGGGGTACGGAAGACGGGGTACGGAAGACGGGGTACGGAAGACGGGGTACGGAAGACGGGGTACGGAAGACGGGGTACGGAACACGGGGTACGGAACACGGGGTACGGAAGACAGGGCAGCTGAAGGGCTGAAGCTCGGGGCACGGGACGTGGGACATGGAGCGGAACACGGGGCACAGAGGACGGGGCACGGGGGAAGGAGCACGGAGGACGGCCGACTGAAGACGGAGCACCGGGCACAAGACTCGGAACCCGGGTCACGGGCCACGGAGCAGGGGCGCGGGCGGGCGACGTGTGCGGCGCCGTACCAGCTCCCGGCGCTTCTTGCCCGGAGCGCGGCCGCGCGTGTGAACGTGGCGACGCCGACGCCTCAAGCGGCGTTGCGCAAGAGCAAGGGAGGCGCCCCCGCGGCACTCGCGCGCCGCAAGCGGATAACGGACGACAAATGGACGGAAACAATAGTAAAAAACGAAACGAGCCTGGGGAATATTGGTGTCTACTTTAGCATTCGGAATTCGAATTTACTAGCAAAGTTCCCTACCCGTAATGGGATGATGGCCAGAGTCTAAAGGGAGCTGATATTTGGCATATTAAGAAATCATTTATAATGATTTCTTACAAGATTCTTAAGCGATCATTTATAATGATTGTGTAGCGCATGTGGGACCTGACTTTATGAATCATTATCGAATCACGAGTGGTTGAAATGTGTCTTACTCGAGATTAAAAAAATAAATTAACTTGCAGCTGTAGTGTAGTTTACATGCGTCTTAATGCATTGAAAGCAATTTCTTTATTCGTTTTTTGATCAAATTGGTTTATGAAATTACCAAATATATCTCAATATGACAGGTGATTGACTGCAAGAAACCATGGCGATTGGTTTAAAAGAATGAATAAATGAACGTGTGAATGACAATTAGGTAAAAAGAATGGGGATAGAAGTATAAACGAAGGTACGAAGTAAATGTGGAAAGAGGAATTGGGTGAATTAAGAGCAAATAAAAGATAATTGAATTTAGTGAATTAATTAATTAATTGTATGTAAATGTTTAATACAGTTCGTAAGAGACATTGTATGGACAGTCATATAGAAAACTATTTATAGAAGGAAGCAGACTCTGCAGCCGCGTCCTATCACTTAAGAGTTATTAGCAATTTCAGCCATGCTGTAGCGCTACAATTGCGTTCAGAATGCTAGTTATGGAGCTGATGTAGTCATTAATTTAAATATATAGACATATACCTATTGCCCTACCTGTTTGTTCCCTTTTAATTATTTTTCTCCTCTATTCGCATTCATTTATTTTGTATTCTTTTATTGTAAAGCGACCTTTACAAAAAAGCTACAACTATTGAATATCCGTACATTCGTCCTTTCACATAAGTATTCACGTATCAACACATGTATCCATACATCCATACATGTACGTCGGCTGAGATAGTTCTGGGGAACAAGTAATGTCACTGCGATGCCTTCTGACCAGGAGGTTCGAGTTCTGACTATGGTGGATTTTCGTTTCTAGCGAGCCACGGCGACTTTAGCTGCTGTTTTTGAAGAGAATTCTAGCGACTGACTGCTCAGATCGGTCATTTTCCGTAGTGTCTCCTACCAATACCAGGTGAATGCCGGAGCAGACCTTAACAAACAGGACAGGACCGCGATCTTTCATCTTTTCCCTTTCCTCTCCCCTTACAACACACACCTCCATACACACGTGCTCTCTCTCTCTCTCTCTCTCTCTCTCTCTCTCTCTCTCTCTTAGAAACACACACACATACCTCACTTACATTCACTACATTATCTCACAAGTCGGGAGACTAGTCGGTAGCTTAGAACTTGGCCCGGCAGGCGCGGTGACCCGCTGGCGGAGATAACTAGGAGAGGGAAACCCGGGTCTCACATTCTAACGGAGGAGAAATACCGACATCTTGCAGAAAATAACATTCACTATTCTAACAGGACAAATGACCATATCAATTCACGAGCACGGAAACATCATTCAATCCCACACAACAATACATCTGTACATCCATTTGCATATCCATATAACCATACACGCACATATACACACATACCCAGTCTAAATTCTTATTATGCTGTGGTAGAAACGAACACAGCGCCATGGGAATTTAATCTCTTGCTAGTAGCAGGTTCTCTTAGCTTGGTTTGCAACGCAAAACACATACTGCACAGAGAAAATTCCCTGGCAATGTTTTCTTTCGACAAGTTGTCAGAAAAACATTTGTGCAGCTTTTTATATAAAAATCCAACATTTCTAGCCACACAGAATGCACATCATTATTTGGATATAAGTTGCATTATGCCATACATGCCTAAAATTGAATTAAATATGAGATGGGGAACATTTTATCTTAAAATAACTGTATTAACGCAACGTTGGCAACGTGTTTAGAGTTGCCAGATAGTTCAATAGTAACATCAGAAGAAATTCGTAAAAACTAGGAAAAGCAAAAGATCCTACGAATTCGAAGCATTTGCTGTGTCATAAAGTAGATACAGGATACTTACAGGACAGTTTCTGTTGAGTACCGAAATGTGACACCAAGATTTTTACTAGAATTAGAAGTTTTGGGTCGACTGGTCTGCACCTTTCTTTGTCCAGTTAAGACGCGGTAGCACGAAAGCCACTATTTACGCTCGGTCTGGGGAACTTTCGTCAGCATGAACACTTCACAGAGCAAATAGCACTGGGTGCACTTCGAACAGACGCTTCGCGCAGGTGACGAAAGTCACGCACTGGCTCAAGTGCGCTATCTGAAGAGGCGCTTGAATCTCAGGGACGATAAAGCGACACGCGACCGACTCATGAAAAGCCGAAGAGGGATCAAAGGAGCTGACGGTAAGTCCGCCGTGGGTGTCACGTAAGTATTCGGGATCCATAAATTAATTTTTGGGGAATGTTAATTTAACTACTTTTTATTTTCAATGTACAAGTTGCATCATTTATATTCTACCACTGGATCAGTCATGTAAAATAGTTCTAAAAGAGTAATTGGAGGAAGAAATAATTAATTGATTTATCAATAGGTAGAATTTCTACAACACCCTATAAATAAAATATAATTTATGAGTAGAAAAATTTGTTTTGATTTATATTGTTTTGGAATAACATGAAAGATATGCTAATAGAAGTAAGAACGAATAACTGACAAAGTATCAAGTGGCATTTTTATTACCTAAAGAAACTATTTTATTCCGTTTTGTTTTTGAAGAGAGCAAAAGCACTAGACTAAAGAGTTTGGAGACTGTCGCAAAGGGAAATTACATGGAACAAGAAGGCGGATGGTGCAACGTATGATGTAATCTGTACCATGCAACGCGATGTACTGCAAGTAACCTGGAAATCTCTGCGAGTAAGAAGCGTGGAGTCACTAATGTTTGTATCAATTCTTTTTCATTGTTTTCTTTGTGTAAATGTGAGTTAAGAAGTGATTGGCAAATATGATTATTGTCTTTTTATCTTGTCTGAAGATTTGATTATCTTTCAATGAATCGTGATATTTGCCGAGGGTCCGCCTGAATTTAAATATCTAGATTATACACACTTTCACTGAAATGCCCATTTCGTATAGCCTTTTCAGTTCGCAACATATTATATTAGCAATATTCAACTAAGTACATGCCTCTGCTCGCAGATATAGCAAAATGTCTCTTAAGAAACTTTTTAAATCTAGTAATTTACTGCAAACTTTATCAAAAAATTATTAAGAAATATGCTTCTTTTCACCTGTGTTAACTCTAACTAGTTAATCAACTTGCTCTTGTTTTGTATGCTGAGTAACACAACTAAAGGAAAGGAAAATGTCAGATCTATGAACGTTCATCTCACAAGTCATTATTTCCCAATTGAAACTATGTCAAGATGTCCACTGGTCTGTCGGAAATAATTAAGAAACATTTTGAGCCATAATAGTAGAAGTCTTTTTTTTTCAATTATCTTACTCAGAAGTTGGGAGACTTTATTACAATGCAGAACATCGTAAATATATGACATTTAAAGGTCAGATCACAAAAGTATACATTTTAAACAAATCACTAAATTTTCCACGATTAAGCCACGTACGATAAATTCGTTGAGAAATGACCATAAACTACTGCTTTTTCTTTGCCAATGAGACAAGTGTTGTAATAGTATTAAAACCAATGTTTCACGTACTGCACTTAAACACATCTGACAAAGATAAATGAGCTCAGATTGTCGTTTAATTCTACATCTGTAATAAGCATTCGCCGTCCACGTTATTCCTTCAAAAGACTCAAGTTGTCACAATCATTCAGACACACTCCTCCCCCTCTCTCTCCCCAACGTTTCCAAAGCCTTCTACAACGCACACATTAAAACTGCTTAATGCACGATGAGAGAAAGATTACTCAGACACCAAAAATATATCACGAGCCGCAACATTACAAGAACAAAGTTATGTTCAGGAAATGCAGATAGGGTTATAAAAAGTATGTGTCAATTATTTTTATTTCATATCTAAATATATTAACCTAAAAGGTTTAATTTGAGCAACCCCATTGGAAGTAACTTGTGATGATGTAATTATAGAGAGTACTCTTAAGAGAATTTACTCCAAAAATATCAAACAATCGAAATAATTTTATTCAGAAATGTTAAAAATATTGTTAAAATAATTTCATTCAGAAATGTTTCAAAATATTAAAATGTAAAAAAAAGTATGGTATACAAGAAAGTATGAAGATATTATCTTTTTCTCAAAATTTAGAGAACGGGGTCATCTTAAGGACGAGATAACCTTCTGAGATTAGCCAAGGGCTGAGGGATAACTAGCCTAGTTGGACCTGATATTGATGATAAATGAAGATTGTGACAGGAGTGGATATGAGATTATAGGACATTGGTGATACGTAATAATTGTGATGAAATGTATGCGTACTTGACTAAATTTTTTTATCAACTTAAATTTAAGTTAAGTTTTATAAATAAAAAAATTTAAAAGAATAAATTTTCAAAACGTAAATCTCTTTCCAGTAGGAATTTGCTTTTTAATTAATTGCTAATTAATTTAATGCTTTTGACACCTGTGATCTACAACCAAAACTTCGCACCCTGAAGTCTCCTGAAAACGCAAGCACGCTTTGTCCCTGCAATAATGTAAACAGGACCACTGCGTGCCAATGACGGTAAGGCACGAAACATTCACTGTCACCACTGTAACATCAAATACCGGTCTCGCAGTATAAGACTGCCAGAAGGCGCACACGTATCGATGGCTGTGACGGCACTCGTCTCCAGGCGACCGTCTGCGAAGACCGGGCACGCCCGGGCGCCGCGCCGCCCCGCTCAGCACCGGCGCCGGCGCAGGCACCGGGCGACTTACCGGCCGGCGGCGTAAGCGGTGGGCGATGGGCGATGCGTTCTCCACTCCCAACGACTCCCTCCAGCTGACTCCCGCTGCTGCTGCTGCTGCGACCGCGGCGGCACTCAGCGAGGTCTGCGCGCTACTGGCTCAGCGCGCCGCGGACCTCGGGGCTTCCTTGGCTCCCGCCGCCGCCGCCGCCGCCACCGACGTCAGCGCGCAGGTGGGAGGGCGACGCCCGGTGCCGGGTCCGGCCGCCGCCGCCGCCGCCGCCGCCACCGTCACAGGACGCCTTCCTCGAACTCTTTCGCCACCCTCCCACCTGGCAACCAAGGCCCACCCCAGACCTCATCAACCTTTGCAGTTTACCCATGCGTTGCGACTAGCGCCAAATTCAAGATCAGAAGCACTATTAGGATCATAATGTACCATCGTGCGTGATCCATAGCTGGATCGACAGGCTCACCCACTAGTTGTTAGTCTAGTTTGTGAATTTACTGCAAGAAAATTCAACGTCATGAACGATAACGTATGGGCTCATCTCAATTTCTTTCAGGAAGCAATGATTCGCGAATGTAACATATGAGGAATTGAAAGTCAGAAACGCTGGGATAAATGAAGTCATCAAATAAAATGAAGTATTATGAAGCAAAGTGAACATAATGACGAGCATGCACTAGATCGGTACGGTCAAAACACTTATTTTTCTTTCTTTCTTTTTTCTCTTTTCGGAATTTTCCTATTGGGAGCACTCACTAGGCCATCACGGCAGGGACGCTCCACATCTTCCGCCTTTTCAAAAATTCCTAGGAAAAGATCTTTTGATTTTCCCATATCGTACCATACCGATAGACTATTTTGGTAGTGAGCGCAAGTGTATCGATACTGACTTATCTCCATTTTAGTTTGTATGGAATGAAAACAAAGAACGCGCCTGAGTGTTACGATAAAATAAATATGTGGCTCTACAACAAACGACACACGGAGAACTTCAACAATGTAAGGCGTGGAAGCAATTGGGAAGAAATTTGCATTCAACAGTAAGTTATCATGTTTTGAGTAATTTAGCTTTTATTTATTGTATTTTTTCCTGAAAATAACATTATATTTATAATATTAATTCACGCTGAAGCGAAATAAGATATTCCAAACGTAAAAGCTATAGTAATAAAACGTTGAAATTGTTAAAAATATTTATTTATAAAACTAGGACATTAATCTATTTTGGCTTCTCGAGAGAAATTAGACACACAAATTAGACCCTGCACGTAGATAGTTATGTCTATTGTAGAGAAAATAAAAGAATTAAGAGTAACTGAAATGGGTTATTGGCGACGTTGTTAGCAGGTCACGATTCAGGACAGAATAAGAAATGAAGATGTGATAGCAAGACTGAACATAGGGACCAGAATTTTAGACACTAGAAGTAAAGTGCCTACGATATGTGTCGAATTATGACATGTGCGTCGAATGCATGAGGGAATAAAGCAAAAACAATCGAATGGTTCTGCTGAAAGAAGATGAAGACTGAGGAGAGACTGGAGGGATGCACTAACTGAAGCGATGGAGGGTCGAAACCTGCACGAAAACGACAGGGAAAATCATCGTAAATGGAGGGTAGAATGCGGTAAAATACTTTATGTTGTAATAATTCGCAAAAATTGAAAAATAAAAATGTTTTCCAAAGGCTACTATAGCTACGGAAGGTTTATATCAATTAAAATGTCGAGAAGTATATGAAAAGGGATGTAATGGATATGACAATTGAATGGAAAATAAACAGTATGAATTGTGTAAATCAAACGAAAATTAGAATTTTCCGAAGATTTGTTAAAATTATTTTCACTCTAATCACTGTAGATTGATTGATTTTTTCGTGTTTCCGGGCGCGTCAACTGCTTTGCTCATTAGTCCCGTTAGTGTAGTGCATGTTTTTCTCGGGAGATGGCGGTGATCTTCCCCCGATGTATGGCGAGATCCGGCGCCGACCTACCGTCGGCCAGGACTCTCCCATCAGCGGGGCACCGCTCCAGCCGGGACAAGTCCTAAGCTTCCGACCGGTCTCCCGGAATATATGGTAGTGTAATGGATGTTAGTCTGTGTGTGTAAGGGGGAGAGGATAGAATATGGAAGAGGAAGGGCATATCGCGCGCGGTCCGTGGCCCGTTTGGTATGGTACTGCTCCGGCATTCGCCTGGTGTTGATCGGAGAAACCACGGAAAACTACCGATCAGAGCAGCCGGCCGCTAGAATTTTCCTCCAGGCAGCGAATGAATTCGACCTAGCTGAAAAGCTAGTGTCGAAAATCCTGCCGCCGTCAGGACTCGAACCTAGGACCTCCCGGTCAGAGGCGCTGCAGTGACATCAGTTGATGCACTGAGCTACCGCTCCCGGTAATGATCACTGTAGAATAAATATTTTATGCACAGAAATAATTTATTGAAAAAATATAAGTATATTTATTGCTCAGCATTACAAGATGATTGAACATTTAAAGTAACGGTCAAATTGTTACAAAGAATTTTCTTATTCCTTATGTTAAATAAATTCAAATGATAAAAATGGGTGGTCTATGATGATTCAATGGAACAGTTCGTGAAAGCCAAAGACGGTCAATGTTTAATACATCTATGCGAGAAGTTCCAACATCTATTAGAAATAAGTTGAACGGTATTTCTGTTGATCCAGATATTTGAGAAATAATGTTCAATTTGAACTTTGAATCAAAATTACTTTAAATGAAAGGGAGATGTGGTTATCATTCAAGCGGGAAGATTATTGGACAATAAAAGAATACAAATTATAAAACTGTTGTGGCCAACGTGCTGGAAAATTTTTAAAAGACAGGATGTTCCATGAGTCTTCACTTTTTTACAAGGTGAGAAACATCGTGAAAGCTTTCACCAATATATGAAAGGGATGTAGTGACGTATCAAGACCGATAGAATATCATTATAGTGGGCGGCTACTGTTGGTCACATTACCAAGAAGTTCATGAAGCGACTCACTGGAGAAAAAAGCTCGAATCGAAATTTTAAGGAGAAACGGCTAAGATACTATCAGCAAATGGACCCGTAATGCTAGTGTATTAAAGTGGAATTTTAATATTTATACTTAAATCGCAGCTATGCAAGTATTGTAGCATTTTTTGTTTTCAATTTACAGAGTATGTTCCCTCTGATATTCTCTTTTATAGCTAAGTCACATTGAGATGAAACTATAGACAAAGCAGGTCAGATTTGTATTAAGTAGCAACATATCACAAAAATCATTTACACATGTTAAATATTTGGAAGTTACGTTTGGTTGGCCTGTGAATCCCTTATGACCGATATGCTATTCCTTGTGACCGATGTCGAAGCCACATACAGCCACATCCTTTGTCCTCTTCCGGTACCTGTGTTGCCACTCTCTTGCAACGAGAACTTGCGTGACGCGAGTCGGCGTCAAATTCCCGCTCCACTTCTCTTGCTTAACATTTCAAAACAAATAAACGTAAACAACGATCCTTGGAAGAATTCTAAGTTGATAAATACACTCAAAGATTTTCAACTTTTTAGTTTTGAAATAGCATAGAGGGTTTATTTTCTATATCACTGAGTAAAATAATCACATCATAAGTGTGAAGTGTGACATCATTAGTGAATACATTTACTGTTTTTGATCCTGGATATAAAATATTTTTTACTTTCTCGCCATATGTAGTAAGAGAATGAAGAAAGTGGTGATCAGAAAAACTGTTTCGTGGGGTCCTCCGAAAAAAGGGATCATCCTTGTTCTAATATGTAGCAAATAACTTACACTGACAAGTTGTTCAGTCAGAATCCACATTTTCTGGGTCTTTGACATCGAAAAATTGGTTAACTGCAAAAGATATGCCTATTCGTCCATCTGTCTGTTTGTGGTCAACGCTTGAGCCTCAACCGTCCGAATAAAACTAAACAATTTTCTTCAAATTAATATTGTCCGATCCATCTAGCGAACTCAAATTCTTGTGAGATTGCAACGGATATTTTGATTTTTTTGGGGGGGGGGTTCTTTACATAAACATCAACAGTATATTTAAAATTTTCTCAAAATTAGACATTTTTTATTAAACTTTTTCCTCTAATAGAGCAAAGAACGCTTACAAAAATAGTGCAAATTTCATAAATATACACAGCATAAGTACAATATTGATAGAAATTTTTCCTATATAAAATAAGTTCTAAAAAATTAAATCTTTAAAAAAGGTGATGATGTACAATTAAACAAACGAATAGTTTTTACGTATTTTTTTTTTGAAATAAAGGCAATTTACAAAACAGACTGATCAAATACGGCTCCATTTTTCCCTTCGGAGAGACCAAAGAGCCATTATAAAATGGCGAAGGTATCATTTTTGTTGAACTCTGAATTTTCGAAAACTGCAAGAGTTAGAAATAATGCGAGAAATAATATGCTGTTGTAGCAGCAGTAGATCATGAATTTATCAAACGAGATAAACTGAAGAAAAAAGTGCGAAATAAGAAAACGGTCTGGAAGTGAAGGACACAAGGATTTGAGTGAACAACTTCCTGAGACGTTTCCGCGCGATTTATGTAAATATCGCTGAGATGGAGTCACGGTAGGCGGCTGACGTCCAGGAAAGAGTGGAAAGCGCTCCATCAAGGACACCCCCCTCCCGCGCTCAGAACGCAGTCGTCCAGGAAAGAAAGATGTTTGAAGGCTCCGAACTGCATTTTAGCTTGAAACATAAAGAAATTGGGAAGTAACCTATTATTTTCAAGTTCCCGAAAGTCATAAGTAACAACCAATTATATTTAAAGGACGTAAATGTAACTTGAAGCAAATTCTCGCTTTCGATCTCTTCAATGATCTGCATAATTTGTAATCTGCAAAAATGTTCAAAGCGGTTATTATATTTGTTTTTTCCTGTTTCAATATGTTTCAGTCACTTGTACTCTGTGAAATTTTAATAAATTTCTATTTTCTTTCCCCTTTTGTATTTAGGTTATTTTAAATAAAAAACTGACGGATCGCATCGAAACAAAATGTCAGTTTATTTAGGAAAAACAAAACGAGCTTTTACATAGCCTTGTAAAATGAGCATAATTACATGCATAAATAGGAAAATTATAGATATCAGTATAACAATTCAAATTTGACCCAAAATGAGAATGAAAGCAAACCTGCGAAAAAGGAGTAAGGAAAATAAGTATTTTATATTTTAATATTCTACAGGGAAGTCTAAAAGTTTGAGAATCTCGGGGCTCATGTTATGCGTGGGGGCCATGGAGGAGGTTTGTTTCTGACCTCCAACTGCAAAGTAGGGGATTTCTATTATTCAAGCAAAGAATGCAGAACGGGAAAATTAGAACGTGTGTCATATTTATTTTTGTCTCAATGACAGCACCTCAACTTCTCCGTGAGGGTTAGCACCCTTCCTGAGTTCTCGGAAGACGTAGTTTGGGGCGACAAGTGCCTACGTGCCAGCGACGGAGGGTGACTCACACAGTCCGTGAGTAATTGTGGCAGACACAAACGGGCGATGGAGAAAATCTCCGCGAAAGCAGGGTGAAAACATGACACTAGTTATATTTACAGAGATTATGACAATTCTAAATTCTGTTTCGACACTGCGATGATGTAGACAAGTGGGTAGAGTGTATACGGACTCAAGGGTCGCTTTGCAAGTAATCCCTCTTTTGTATTCCGAAGACAGCTATCCCTCTTGTCCGCTTTCCAGGTCCGCTACCCTTTCAAGTTTGGCCTCCGCAGAGGGAGGAGAGTAGTGCGGATGCATTCGAATCGATGTTACACAAGGAGCAAACTATTTAGTGAAGCCTGAATTTTAGAGTATCACAAATACAATTTTTTTTTCGCCCCAGGCGGGAGAGAAATTTCAGACTCAGGTGATATAATTTTCCTAATCATTTATGTGAAGTTAGCAGGGTAAACATATCCTGTTAATTGGAGATTAAGTAAGTTTGTTTGCACAATATTCAAAGAAGGAATTTTCAACAAGGAAGTGCTATCGACAAATGCTTTTTCAAAAACGATGATCGTCGAGGAAGCAGGGTAGCTGAAAACCAAACGCAAAGTAATCGAACTATTTCCTCGCGAAAGCGGAATAACATCTGGGATGTAATGGGGCTGTCTTTTTATAGAAGGAAAGATTCTTGGGAAATATTGGTTGTGGAATGCAATATGGATAAGACCGAGTTGCAGATATTTCGTTCTGGATTTCCTGTTCATGCGTACGAGTCGAGTATACGCTCCGAGAAACACCCCCAATGAACATTTTTTGTAAGGTGTCAACCAGCTTGCAGAACAGTCTGGTAATGAAATGTATAGATACTGAGACCTACAATACCGCACTTCCTTTATTACATTTTATTAATATTTAAATTCAATTTTACTGCCCCATGCTTAGTTCTTTTTCCTAATAGATTTCTAATGAATTATTTCTATACGGAAAAAGCATTTCGTGTAGGTCTTTGAAAAAATATAATGCCGTAGGTCAATAGAAGCTGCTTTTCGAGGACTTAGGTTGAAAATGGCATACAGATGATTTAATTTGTAATTATCTTCCGAAATATTACTGCAATTTTTAGTGAAAATTTGTTATGATCGGAATTCGTTTACGTTGCAATTTTATCTGTGAGCTTCATTGCTCTCGACGTGATTAACTCAACTTTTTAGCTTTACCATACCTTTTCCGTTTGTCGCTAAAGTTCTCGAAATCAAAATACAATAAACACAAAACCATAAAGAAATAAATACCATTATTGTAACATATATTTTTTAATGAAATTAATTATACCTTTAAAACATTTGAAAACATTCAAACATTCACTCATTCCGTCACACCATGCATGGCCATTTTTATATTAATAACCGTTATTTGCTAACTTATATTCTATATTCAATTGTATGATACAACCGGCTCAGTGCATCAATCGATGTCATTGCAGCGCCTCTGACCGGGAGGTCCTAGCTTCGAGTCCTGACGGCGGCAGGATTTTCAACACTAGCTTTCCAGCTAGGTCGAATTCGGTTGCTGTCTGGAGGAGAATTCTAGCGGCCAGCTACTCTGATCAGTAGTTTTCCGTGGTTTCTTCGATTAACACCAGGCGAATGCCGGAGCAGTACCCTATGAAACGGGCCACGGATCGCGCACAATCTGTCCTTCCACTTCCTTGTTCTATCCTCTCCCCCTTACACACACACACACTTACACTAACATGCACTACACTACCATATATTCTGGGAGACCGGTCGGGAGCTTAGAGCTTGTCCCGGCTGGGGCGGTGCCCCGCTGGTGGGAGAGTCCTGGTTAGGGGAAACCCCACTAGCCGACGGTAGGTAGGCGCCGGATCTCGCCATCCAGCGGAGAAAGATCACCGCCATCTACCGAGAAAAAACATGAACTACACTAACGGGACTAATGTCCAAAGCAGTTGACGCGCCTGCGCCGAAGTTATTAGTTTTCCACCACCCTTCTGGTGTGATGGGGAAAACTAGTTTTTAATACATGTTTATTTGGATGTTTTAGTATGTTGACAAAGGCATATTTTAGGCCCAAAGAAGTGTTGTTTTACTTATATTTATGTATTTTTCAATAATTGATATGTAATTACCAAGGTTGGTAAGTTTCAATTTGATTATAATGATGAATTATGTAGTTTGTTTTTTTACTGTGAATTTTTGTATTATACATTTTTAGTAATTTTTATATTATTGTTAGAGGTTATTTTATAAATGTTGTAATTATAAATTTAAGTAATGATTGTAGCATATTGCATTTTGTTTGTATGTTGTATAAGTCTGAAGAAGAAATCAAGGGATGATTTCGAAACCGCATTGAAGTCTATTAATAAAACAAAATGTGATACGTTGTCTATAATAAATTGAAGCTGATTTTTGTCTATAAATCCTATATAAAAGATAACCTATACAACATATTAATATATAGAATAATACTTTTATATATTTGTAAAATATTACAATACCATAGTGTTTAATAATTACTTTAAAATATATTTTTCGATCTGTTTACATTTGATTGCCAACGCTATTAGTATCGTACTATTTATTAACTTTTAATTATTTTACTTTATCGCATACTGCTTGAAAGAATATTGTAAAGCTAAAAACTCATTCTATATGTTCGTGAATACACTGCATACCTGATAAAATTAATTCAGTGCCAGAAATATATTTTCATTTAAAGTTTTGAACAAAAATATTATTGCTTGAAACTATTTTATTTTCGCTTGAAAATATTTAATTTCTATTACTAATGGCGCAAAAGTACGTGCTGTTTTAGAACCACTATTTTTTATAATTACGTGAGAGTATGAAGATGAGACTTATTGTATTGTATATTATAACTGGGTTACTCTTTACCCTTGTGTAAAAGAAACCTTTTTCGTGACGTCAATAGGTATTAGCGAAATATTACGTGAGTTTGCAAAAGGATGCAACTCTTTCCCTTTTCCTCCCACTTCTGACCGCTTTGAGGCACCCCACAAAATTTCAGTAATACCAGTCTTCAACCTGTGACGCATAAAGCACTTTCCGCGTGTTTTCTAAGCAGTGTAACGAATTACTTGGAGAAGAAGGTCACAGACGCCACACATCTTAAGAGATTCGTGGAATAAGATGTTAGAGAAAATTTTCTTCAACAGGGAAAGATCAAACGTACGCTGCAAATCGTCAATTGAAGTTATCGACCGGAAGAATACTATGATTTTTACAATGGAAAAGATTAACAATGATAAGATAAACGAACACAAAACCGCGATATATGGCGACACACAGTTGCCTAGTCAGAAGACACGAATATGTAGCTAATGAAGGAAACCACATTGGAATAATGAAGAAACAGTCACAAAACCGTTGCGACAAACTTCCTTTTTATTGCAGTCGCAGTCATTACATGACGCGTTGCAACCACAGGAATGCAACCTTCCTTTTACATTAATCTACTTTTTCCTTCTTTGTATCTGAGATTTCCAATTACGGAAGCAGAGGAAGGAAAGTGTAAAAGAGTTACGTACATCTCTTTTTTATCAGACTCGTCAGCTTAATTTATTCTAAGAAGTAATTGCGTGGAATAACTTGTATGGTCCAAAAGGAATGATTTGTAGCTTCCATCCCAAGGATAATATACCACATAAGGAAGGGATCGAGTTCTCGATCATCCATCCCTCACTTGCTGCGCAAGAGTGGGTAACACACGTTTTAAAAATCTCTTTTATCGTTTATATTCGTAGAATGATTATAATGGCCACTGTCACATTCTGCAGAGATCTTTGATTTGTTTTATTCTTTAATTACATCGAAAGACATTCTTTTCGGGGTCCAGAATTTTTATTTTAAACGATTACTACACAAATATTTTTTCAATTATCTATTTCACAGTAGTTGGTGGCATAATGTTTGTCCACTAAATCTCTTCTATTACTTTTCCTCCCTAGTTCAGGGAGGAAAAGGATTGGAATCACCTCAATATTACGATCTCAAATGTTTTGTCCTATAATGAAAGTGAGCTCTTCTTTCGAGCTGTAACTGTGTACACACGCCAAGTCTATTGTCGCTGTTCCAAAGACGGTGAAGATTGACGCAGGTCCTGAGAAGATACACGCAATTTTGAACCCCCGAAAGGGGGTTATCTGTACGTGTGCTTGGATGGAATGCCTGGATGTGTGTTGGATTCATATATTTCCCGGTCGAGGCAAAAATTAGTGCAGCCGTTCCGGAGATCATTCAAATATTTTAATTTTGGGGGTACTTTAACCTAAATCTCTTTTGACTTTTTCAAAGAAAATGACCACAAACTTTCCTTTAAGAATTTTTGCTGGAATGTACTACATTTATAAATATGGTTTATAAACGATTTTCATTAAAATCTCTGAAATTTCGAAAATTGCAAAATACTTCATTTTAAAACACTAAGAATTTTAGTTTGGGAGAAATTTCGTTGCGGACCAACTACCATTTGCTTTACATCGGTCTCACCCTCCGACTTAATCACAGGCAGATAGCAGATCAGCACGGTTTTAGATGAAGATTCAAACCGATGCAAGTCATTAAATGCCCTGGCCAGCAGCGTAAAATACCTTAGCGATCTCGGCTTAATCGACATCTAACATTCAGGAATGTTAAAACCTGCTTATGTGTTTCATTTAGGACGTCTCCTTCTATTGAAATAAAATTCACAACTTAGTGCAAAAGGTACACATGTAAGTTGACCAGAGATGAGGTTACAAATGTGTAAAGTAGGTCAATAAAGGTGAATGAACGATTTCCTGATGTTGTTCACTACTATATAAATGTAAATCTTCGTAAACATAAAACATTTCGATTCAGGATAGGAGAGGTATCAACCACAAGTATTTTATTACAATATGAATTTTAATAAACAGAAAATTCAGACATACAATGTTTCGGGACTTCATCCCATCATCAGTGGCTCTACAATATTGAAAATGAACGACAAATTAGCATGTGGATAAACAAAGACACACAGAAGAAATATATAATACAAACGAACCCTAAAATTTATATAAATAGAGTACTTAGCCAAGTAACATAGATTAAACACGTGGTAGGTTCTAAGATGGCGCAATCTTGTGTGTCGAAGAACAGAGACGTACTGAGGGAAGATGAGGCAAGACATAGAAGATGGGAAAAGCTAGTCAAGGAATAAGTTTAGAACGGAGCTGGATGGCTGGTGATGGGATGAAGTCTCGAACCACGTGTATGGCTGAATGTTCTGTTTATTAAAATTCATATTGTAATAAACTACTTGTGGTTGATACCTCTGCCCATCCTGAATCAATAATCACGGAGTACCACAATATCTCTGCTCCCACTACGGAATTTATAAAATATTTCCATTACATTTTCAACTGTGTTCACAGTGAATAGTGGTTATATTGTTCCAGAATTTGTAAACATGGCTCATTTAATTAGTTTTCTAGAATAAATACTGAACAACATAAAACTTGTTATTGGGGTTTTCGAATTTCAATGTAATGTAGAACTTTTCTTCATCTTTTTTTTAATTCGATTTGAAAGGTTTCAGCTAGTTCAAATTTATTTTCGAATCTCACCTGCTCCTCCAATATTAAAGCTTTTTTTCTCAAAGCAGATTATACCTCAACTGTAGGGCGTTTGCGTCCAGAAGGCGACCAACCCACACAAATACAAAATTTAAGCAATGTCGCTCTTTAGACATCTGAGAACAGTTCTTTTGATTTGCACAATGCTTCCCAGCGACGCTTGCGTTGAGCTCATCTTTACAAGCAAAAAAACTTTATCACATTAGAAACTGTTCTTACGTTCATAAATTGCAAAACATGACCAATGGTAGATGTTATCGATGAAATAATGAAAAATTAATGTGAATTGGGTATGAATGTGTACATCCCGTACATCTGTCATTTTCAGTGTACTCCCTTGTTGGTCGAAATATTAAGGTATGTACCAACTTTCCAAGCCACTTTCAACTATATTTGTTTATGGTGAGATGATGGCATTTAAAATGATATAATTATAGGTCGTGTCATTGCCCACAATATCGTTTATTTGAATATCAGCTATCGTTGGCTTAGCTATCATCAGTTTAGGCTGTATGGAAGCCACAAAACGACTACTTTCGACTACTGTAAGGAAGCTACGCAATGACTACCTGCGTAGTGGTTTTGTGGCTTCCATACAGCAGAAATTGATGATGATGGCTAAGACATCGAAAGCTGCTATTCAAATAAACAATATTTTGGAAATGACAACACCTATAATTATTTTACTTTCAAATATATTGAATAATGTAGCTTGAATGTTTTCTACAGAACCTCGTTCAATTGTAGATTTTTAAAAGATGTCATGCACTTATTTCAAAATCTGAGTAATTGTTGAGAAATAATCCTAATAGGAGGAAAAGTTTCGATATGCCGCACATTCTCAGTAGTTGGTAATAGTTACATAAAATTATATGTTATTTTCCAACTTACAAAAGATAAAAGTTGCAATGTAAATATTAAAGAAGGCATAAATATTTGAAAAAATACATACTGTACATAATTTTGAATATTAAGAACTTTGAATGCAGCTAATACCTGCTTTGCTGTATTTTTTCAAACAGGTTAAAAAAGCATTTGGAGCTGTTTTTGAGAATATCCTGTAAGAATAATTTAGAAAAATTGACAAATATGATTTTAAAGTTACACGAAAATCTCTAGTTAAATTCTATAAATTGTCACAAATTGAAAAGCATTGGAATAAAAATAATAGAGTACATTTCTATCGCTTTGGCCGAACTCTACTCTGACAGGTAAATTACATGAACGAGTAGTTACATGAATGTTGACGGCAAGCTCATGTACTTCAAATTCGAAAGCCGGGTTCGAAACATAGGATGAGCTAGATTTTTTCTTCACATTTGTGTGGTGTGTGTTTTTATATATTATTCAATATTAACAACTGTGCCGATAATATTTAACTAATACTTTACCGTGCCATGTTTTGAATTTCTATTATCAAACTTTAAACATTAAGCCATGTATGCTATCATCATAATGAAGAAAACTGTTAAAAACTTTAGTTTGCTTGAAAGAAAAGAGAAAGAAATGAATGTAAAGGAAATAATTATTTCAAAGAATTGAATAGTCTTATTTTTTACCTTTCGCATCAACGGATTAAAATAAAATTAAGTTTTCTCTTTGTTATACTTTGTCCTGGAAGTGCATTCAGGTGTATCCGCAACACTCCGTTTGCTCGTTCATGGCTAAACGTTATTCAAGGATCTAACCTAAAATAAATTCTCACTAATCAAGAAACTGATATGAAAGGAATTTAAGTAAAGCGAATTTCATATTGATGATGCGTATGTGTGTGTTTAGTAGTGCTGCATGTACAAAAACTGTACTTCTCAGCATATGTGTGATGTAAACATGGCGGAGAAAACAATTTTTACTCTCTCCATCCCCCAGATGAACTGGTGATAGGAGAGAATGGCGTATGGGAAGCGTGAAGGATGGGTGAACGGGTTAATTTGTTAGGTCTATAGACAGATTTTTTTTACAAAAGGAGATTGATGACCCTTATTTTAGATTGAGGATATCCTATCTTTATGAATGTTTCTCGTATGTTTGCATCATGTTCACAAACACCATTCTAAATTGTTAAAGCTGTAACACAAAGGCCAATGGTACTACCATACAGTGAACTTTTTGTTTTATTTGTTGTTACATAAAATCATGATAATTATATAGCAATCTTTTATATTTCGAATATTTAAACGACCCCCTGCAAAATTCTTCATATAACTGCTTGTTATAAAGCAAATATTTTCTATTGCCTTTTAAGACATATTTCATAAAGAAATTTAGCGTTATGCGTTGTAAGTAATTCAGACAATCGCCTTTATCAACACAATCTAAATACCTGAATAACGCTAATGGATTGCCAGGAAGTGCAATAATTTGATCTCACAGCACTCTGAACTCGGAACCTTCTGTTATCCAGTCAGATACTCTACTGACTGAACTATGGAATCAAACATTGCATTTGTAACAATTTAACGATCTTATACCAATCAGTAATCTCACATACTGAGCAGGTCAAATAGCATAAGGTGTGAAAGTGAAAGAAATGGAAAGGCTCGCATATTGTAGGCTAATAATTGGATCAGAATATATGTGGAACATTAGCACTGTTTCTCCTTCTTGACAATTATTTCCAAAGTCTAACTCTGTATGATCCATCAACAGCCCACATCCTAGTGGAAACAGCCATTGAGCCGCTCCTTCCTTTTGCTGGGCGCGTGCTCGCTGGAAGGACGACCTCCTGCTGCAATTACGGTACTCTTTACATCGTTCGTGGGCTGCAATAGTGGCACGACTAAAAAAATAAGGTGTTGAGATAAATGAGTTTGAAGTTTCAGTTTGTACTGAAATGCATAATTCATAGGGTTCATTGATGGAGAAGTGGTAAATGGTTCTAAATGTCTCCTTAAGGGTTTAATTAATTATAAAATAACATAAAAATGTACCCCTCGCCCTCCTTATTGTCCCTTGATTGATGTTTTGAGATATGACACTATTGCTGAGTTTTCTAATACATTAATTATAATCGACTATCCTGGAAATTTGTGGCTTATGAAACGCAAAAATGTCAGCTTTATACATGATGTAAAAAAATTATTAATGCAGTTTATTGAGTAACCAAGTTACATCAAAATCATAACTATCATAACATAAATTTCATCGTGAAATCTATTGTTTCAATAACAGATATTCTATAACGTAGTGTACTCAATTGCTATGTTATCACATTCGTTTTGTGTGTGTCCCAAAACGAGAACGTTGTGTGTTATCCGTTTAATTTAAAATCTTGACACGCGTTCAAGTAGCAGTAAACAATGCATTTACTTTTTTGCTGTACGCAGCAATTGTCTAAATACAGTGTTATTTCTATTAATTTGTTTTGCATGCAGCACCTATTTTCTTCTGAACATTGTAACAAGCATGTTCCAATTTTAGTCGCACCTTCCTATCCATCGCCTTCATGTCACACGAAGCTGTAGACATGACTCAGCCCATCTCTTCTCAAGTCCCAAATTGTAAAGTTGTAGATGGACAATTTGGACAACAGCGCAATTAGATAAGCCATAAGGCAAATTACATGCTTCTGCAACACTGGCACAACTTGAAAAGTATCACTATTGACGAGAAGAACACGCTCCTATTCTCCCAAGGACCAGGTGCTAACTGAGACGTGTCGCTATTGTAGTCAGAGTAAATAACAAAGCAGAGAATGCAACAACGTCACTTCTGCCATTGGTTGGTGGAATACTATACAGTAAGATATGCCGCTGTTGCTGCTGGAAGGTAGACCAATATGCAATTCTGGTGAGTGCTTTAAATCAAAATTCGTATTCTTTGAGTTGTAACACTTTTGAACCCTACGAGCGATATGATACGCACGTAATTTTTATATTATTCTTTGGATTTTTGAAACGATTTCGAGGATACAACATTGCTGGGTGTATATTCTACTTGAAGATAGATATATTGAATTAAATGCATAAAAATTATTTCTAAATAACAGTCATCTCATCAAAGTAAAATACAAATTGATCTTCCGATTGAAATGTATCAGAAATTTGGCGTAAGTGCCATTTTCACACTTCCACCTAAAGAGATAGCAACTATACTTTTCATTTGAAAACAATTTTACCCCCATCAATTACTAAATCTTTCTAATCTATTCACGAGTTCACAGGGACAAACGAGCTCGTATGCATTGTCTTTCTGCGTTGATTTTCACGAACATTACACGATTATTTTCTTGATGTTTTGATTGTTGTATATCAAATGAATGTTGTTTCTGAAACGTTGCTACCGATACGATTTCTTCTTCACGTAGTTCGCCACTCATCTTAGTATTCTGCTTTAGAGAATAATAATGATACTGCAGAAACATTTGTGTTAAACTATTACATTGGTTTTCAGGAGGATGATTACGCTTATTGAAGCATGTTTCGCGGATATTACAAAATGACTAAAGCGAACGCACATTTGTAGTTCGATTTCTCCTCCGCAATGTAGTAACTCTTCTCTTGTATCACATTTCTAAGTATGCCACACACACGTTCGATCGGTCCCACACACGAGTAATGCCTGCTATTTCAGAGTATATTTTAATTTTTTACTTTTGTCTTGCTTCAGTATTATTCCTCCTCTTCCTTCTTATTCCATTTCTGCTTCTTCTTTCATTATTTCGCTTCAACTCGTTCAAGCTCCATAATTATAATTATTGTCGACCTTTCTTCATTGGTTGCCCTGCATATGTTGCCCTTCCTGAACATGAAGTCTTAATAAAATTTACGAATATTCTTTCTTCTGGCAAAACTTTCAATGTTTTGACAAGGCTGTCCACCTACGAGGCACCAAGTACCGAACGAAGGCACCTCGCCCCAAACACTTGAACCGGTGGCGGTAGCTCAGTGCATCAACTGATGTCACTGCTGCGCCTCTAACCGGGAGGTCCTAGGTTCTAGTCCTGACGGCGGCAGGATTTTCGACACTAGCTGTTCAGCTAGGTCGAATTCAGCTGCTGTCTGGAGGAGAATTCTAGCGGCCGGCTGCTCTGATCGGTAGTTTTCCGTGGTTTCTCCGATCAACACCAGGCGAATGCAGGAGCAGTACCCTACCAAACGGGCCACGGACCGCGCGCGATCTGTCCTTCCTCTTCCTGTCCTATCCTCTCCCTTACACACACACACTAACATGCACTACACTACCACATATTCCGGGAGATCGGTCGGGAGCTTAGAGCTTGTCTCGGCTGGGGCGGCGCCTCCGCCGGTGGGCAGAGTTCCGTTAGGCGTCCCACTAGCCGACGGTAGGTCGGCGCCGGATCTCGCCATCCAGCGGGGGAAGATCACCGCCATCTCCCGAGAAAAAAACATGCACTACACTAACGGGACTAATGACCGAAGTAGTTGACGCGCCCGGAAACATGAAAAAATCCATCAATCAATCAACCAAACACTTGAACTCTCTTGACATTTAAAGACATTAGCAGGGAATTCTGTTGAAAATCGGCGCGACACGTAAAGTGGGCGTGCGTCGGAGTCGCTCTCTCTTTCGGGCTATCGGTCGAATCTGGAGTCATACGGGGCCGCTCTCGTTACCGGTCGGCCCGCGCTGCCGTAAGCGGAGACGGAGTGGCGCGCGGGCACTCACCTGCCGATGACCTCCGCTACGTGCCGGCATCTGCTCCAGCTTCCGCGCGCCTCCCACGTGCCAGCGACTTCGCGGCAGAACCGTTCGCCGCGGCCCGCACCTGCCGCGGGAATTCTTTGTTCACCATGTTTATTTCCGCAGCCTCACATCTTCAAATTCTTTCACCCGCGAAGGTGGTTTAGGGCATTGACTGATTTTAGTGCAGTGTCCCTGATCGAGCCGTTTAGGATTCGAGCCAGACGGAGGCAAAAATTTTTGACAATAGCTTTCCAGGTTGATTTCAGCCGCTGTCTGAGGATAATTCTAGCGGCCAGGTGCTCTGATTCGTAGTTTTCCATGGTTTCTCCGATCAACGCCAGGTGAATGCCGGAGTAGTTCTGTATTAAATGGCGACAGAGTTCACCCAATCTTTCCTATTTCTACCTTCATGAATACTCACCCCTTACTTACAATTATTTACACTCACTCACCTCCATACTTGTCGGAAGCTTTTTTTTTATTTTTTTATTTTTTTTTAGTTTATTTCTATCTGTTCAACAATACATGTTTTTCAGAGGAGTTAATTTTTACCAGATCCTTAACATTTGGTTACAACCTAACTGCGGGTTCCCGTCGGATAACTAAGAAATTCAGTTTTAATAGAGATTTTTAGGACAGATAATAGAAAATTATATTTGGGGAATTTGAAATATGTAGTTATAATTTTGATCTGTTCACCCAATATTCATTTATGGGGGATGAAACCAGTCTCTTGGAAATTTTGATTTTATTCGGAGAGCTAGCTCTCCGGCTTGACCTAGATTGAAATCTTTGGCACTTAATGCAGTTGGAAGTAGATCGAAAAATTTTTGGGCTTGTTTTGTTATGAAGTCTGTTATGTTCGGGATTTGCAATTCGTCATGAATTTGCGTGTTTGAAATGAACCATGGTGCTTTTACTATTTTTCGTAGGATTTTGTTTTGTGTTCTCTGTAAGTTATTCAGGTTAGTTTTGACGGTATTTCTCCAAATTGGACAAGCATAAGTAAGCGTTGGTCGTATAATCGATGTATAAATTAATTTTCCAGTATTTAAATGCAGATTAGATTTTTTATTGATTATTGGATAGAGTTGTACCATTTTTGCTTTAGTTTTGTTGGTTGTAGATTGCAAATGTTTATTCCATTTGAGTTTGGTATCAAGAAGAACACCTAGATATTTAATAGGTTGAGAATTATCCACCCACTTAATAGGAATATTATTTATTTTTAGTTGTGTGTGAGGGTTTATTTGTCGTAGTGAGAAAATTTTTGCTTGTGTTTTACTCTGGTTGATTTTGATATTCCACTGATCTGCCCAGTCTGTGAATAGATTAAGATCATCCTGAAGGTAATTGATGGCTGTTTGTAAGACATTATGTTTGGCAAAAAGTGCGGTATCGTCTGCATAAAGGGCTATTTGAGAATTAATTAGAAGTGGTATATCTGATATGAAGATGTTAAATAGGGTTGGCGATAGTGGCGATCCTTGCGGTATTCCTGCTGAAATTTTGTGAAGGTTTGAGTTGGCAAGGTTTACTTTAACCCTGAATTCTCTGTCGTTGAGGAAACTTTTGATTATGTTGAAAAGGTATTCCGGGGTGTCTTTTTGTTTTAATTTGTATAATAAGCCATGATGCCATACTCTGTCGAAAGCTTTTGAGATGTCTATGAAGATAGCTGCAGTGTATTGATTTTTATGGAAACTATTAGCTATGAATTCAGTAATTCTTAGAAGTTGATGAGTGGTAGAATAATTTTGTCGAAAACCGAATTGTGATGGAGGGATTATATTATTTTCTGCTACAAATTCTTGAAGTCTTTTTAGAATTAGTTTTTCAAACAGTTTTGAGAGATACTTGTCGGAAGCTTAGAGCTTGTCCCGGCTGGGGCGGTGTCACGTTGGTGGGAGATATCTGTTTGGGAAAAATACGCGCAAACTGACTTTGATCGGTGCCGGATCTCACCATCCAGCGGGGGGAAGATCATCGACTCCTCCCAAAACAAAAATGCACTACAATAACGGACTAATGACCTTTACAGTTGACGCGCCCGGAATCTCTTATCAATCAAACTCCTCGCTCATCAATCCCAGACAACCAATCCCTGTCTTGAACTGGGGAGGAGTCAGCAAACACACTAACGCAAAAAACCAATATGGACCTAACGAGTGTGAGTTTTCATTGGTGGACAGAACACAAGTCAACTTTAGCCTCAGCCTCGCAAAGTGCTGTTCGATTCCCACACGATCTCCCTCCCTCCTCGCCACGTATACATTCGAACTCACACTCATCTCTGCCCCTAACACATTATAAAATTTTCAATCATCAGCGTCCCAAACATACCTACACACGGCTCTGCTTTTCATCTCCTCAGAGGTCCTCACACCATCTCGTTAACCCGCACAAGTCCTTTCCCACTTAGCGCGTTCACTCTCTGCTCTGCTCGTGCTAGTATTCAGTGTTATTAAACCATTTAGTGCTGTTTTTTTGAATATCTAGTTCACAGTAGCGATCTATGAGAGACTGTTTACCTCTCACCTGAAACTGTCGTTGATGAAACATAGACAATGCATCCTTGAAGAGGAGATTTCTTGGATATTTCCAATTTTTCCCTTGCAGCTCCATAAATATTCGCCATTTCCTAATCAATTCTACCAAAATCTTTTTTCGGTAAAAGTAATATTACGTGTAGTACAGAATTAAAGACAGAAATGGGGGCCAAATGTTCCCATGTCAAAGATCGGCATACGTGTCAACAGTAAAGAATCGAATGTTAAAAAAGACTCCTTTTCTTTCTCATCTTTTAGCAGTTGCTTTCAAGACGATATGAACAAGGACATTGAGAAAGTGATTCCTTTTATTTCCTTTTCCTTCCCAGCGGTAAAGTAATAAATATGATGGCCAAAATGCAGATCTTATTAATACGTTTTAATCAATTAGTTGAGCCTCCTGAAAAGTAGTGATTTTTACATTTCATACTTTACAATTGATACGACGAATCGATCGAATCGAGATGTTGACCGGAAAAGACGCTTCCTTGGCAGAAACGCCAACTTTTCGATCATCATTATAGGATTGTTCTTCAGGGCCGAATGCTTTAAGAAAGTTCTTTAACTACTGGGTATGAGTAGATGAAACAAAAAAATTGAGTGTATGTCATGAAAACAGTGCATGACAGATGCTTTGACCCTACCCCTCGGAGACAATAGCGGCAAAAGCCGCGATCTTGTTTTGCGTTAAACACGCGAACAGGATATGCGTGCTCGCAGCTTCCATTACTTTTCCGCCTCCGCGCCTCCGCCTCGGCGCGCGCGCCGTCCGCGCGCTGTTCCCTGGAGCTAATGGCGCGCACGGCTCGGCCACGCCTTGTGAATATGCAGCGGCGACGGAGGCGGAGGCGAAGGCGCACCGCTCCGGCGGAAGGTCACTAGCGCTGGCGCTGGCGCCGGCGCCGCTACTATCTCCGCACAGGTACTGCATCGTCGCTCCGCCTCGAGCGCGGGGAAAATGTGCTCGACGTGATGCATTAGTACCGGTGGATCACCCAGGATTTTTCTGGGGGGCGGGGACTGTAGACATAGTTTCTCGGGGGAGGGGACTTTGTCCAGCCGACTTAATGTTTTCTTATATGCAATTTTGTGTTTAGGTTGAATATAAATTATACTTTTATTTATATACTTTTAGTTAATACGTATAACGTTAAAACTATTGATGTACTGAATGACTTTTGTTAGCATAGAAAATTAGTATGAAGTATATTTTTGAATACAATATCTTTAGTTTGAGGGGTGAGGGTTGATGCTCATGTGAATACGAAGTGGCGCCGGAGGTATAGGTGCCCCTCCCCTTTTGGGTACGCCACTGATTAGTAAGAATGCATGTTCCAACTGTGCTACCTTTTAGGACCCTCATAATGCATCATGAGCCTTTAATGAAAGAAAATTTTAAGTAGACATTTTTTTAAACAGATATTTAAAAAATTATTTAAAATATCTGTCTTTTGAGTGCGTTATTTCTTATATTAATTATAATTCTATCATTTACTCATTTACCATTGTAACCAACTCATTCAATTCATTGGTTGGTGAAACACTTTCGTTTATATCCAGCCTCCTTTTTTCTCAGGTGAATGATAAATTCTGTAATACGAAGATCGTCAGGAATTTCGGCTAGAATATTTACTACATCAGGGCATAGAACAATTAATTATACATTAGTTTATTTTACTGGTTAGAATATACAAGTAAAAAAGTCCTGAGTAATTTCATGTGAACTGTTACATATTTTCTTTCATACGTCCTTGTGTTCAGGTAACGGATTAATTTCACCAACCAAATGCGTGCAACGAACAGCAGGAAAGAACTGCACGCAATTTCGAATAATTTTATAGTAGCCACACCCAACCACGCCCTGCATGATTCTAAAAGGATTTTTTTTCAAAGGACACTGCTTCCAATTAATCGCCTGTTGAAATGTCGCCGGTTCAATGTTGGAAGTTACCGAAAATATTTTGAACCATCGGCGTAAGACGGGTTTCTGAAAATGTAATTGAAATGTTTTGTATTTACCAAGATCTGTACAAGTATGTTGCAGTGGTCTTGAGCAGGAACCTTTTCATTTAAAAGTAGTTGATCTTAGAACCTACAAGACTTGCCATCTTCACTTCACTTACTACAACATCAAAATCACGCGAGCTTGCTCGCGCTAGACCAAGAACTTCTTGAAGATCTTGACACAACCAAACGACGTAATGAACAAATTATGGTACAGCAACGTTCAGTATTCTAATTTTATGAGAGATTTGATAAAACTCGAAACTGTACCATATTTAAAAATGTGCTTTCTTCAATTCAAGCAAAAATATTTAAGTACAAAATGTTCATCTATTTTCCAGAAAATTTTATAGTATGGGATTCATGTAAGTGCTTCCAAAAATTGAAATATCTTAATGATTTCCAGTACTGCACCACTAAATAACGTATTTTCAAAGCTCCAGTTCAAACGTTTCTAATCGGACAGGACTGTGCGTGGCACATCCATCCAACTTTGCGGTACGAAACTACTTCTGTCACCTCGCAACAATCTTAACCATCTTTGAAATAGCACTTAATTGTGTCAATGTGCAAAGTTAGAGCTCAAAAGAATTTCAAATTTAGAATATATTGTCTACGCTATCCGGGTGGAGCCGCGTCTCCGTCGTGGTGGCTGACATTTCGGCCAATGTATTGTGGTCTTCCTCAGAGCGTACTGCTGAGCGTATTTGAGACTACACAATTCTATATCGTATTGTTGAGGTGTGACCAAAACTTTTCCTTCCCTATACTATAATATGGGGAGAAAAATATTATTTAAAAATATTTATGGTGAGAATACTGAACTAAAATCTTCCTCTCTTGAAATATTTTTTTTAGTTCCTTCTCTATACTAATCATGCGGTCACAACTCACACATGAATACGTCAAAAATATGCAGATCTAGAAATAAATTATTTACGTAATACGCCAAACCATCTTTTGCGGACTTCTGCATTAAATTAATAATACACAGCTTGGATTTAGCATGTTCCTAATATCACTACCTTTGCATCGTTGCTGATGACAGTACAGAATGCTCCGGTTTTGGTGCTGTAGATGTTTAATGCAATTTAGTTACTGCAATAGTTTAATAAGTTTATATTACATTTCCAACACTAACTGAGCATTATAAGGATTGTGTGAGTGTCGATTGCAACAGTGGCATGAACTGAATGAGGTAGGCTGTACCATTGCTTCTGCCGCCCAGAGAAAGGAACATCCGCTCCGCACCGGACTGCGGCCTCCGCCGCTCCAGCGTGCGGATCAGCCCGCCGTGAACCTGTCAGCTAGGAAAACAATGGTAGGCTATATTTTATTCCTCGGGGCGCGGAGGGTGACAGGTCTCGGAATAGAAGTGCATTGGAGGCTGCCTTTCCGGAGGCCCCTGCACGTGGCGACGCGACGGTTGCCAAGCGGAAAACGGCCGCTTTGACGACTCCGAACCTTTCAGCGCTGCATTCAGAAAACGCAGCCTCTGGCGATGCAGAAAAGTATTGCTGATGTCATTTGGGATGACTACGATTTAATGAATGGCAAGAATGATGGCTTTACAAGTCATAATTTGCGATTACACAGTTCCTGAAATGGGAATAAAGAGGATCGATGTCTGTAATCTATCTAATGCTCGGTTCGTTTTGAAAATGTCGTAATTGAAGCTTTTCAAGTATTCGATTCGTGTTACATTTTCGGTCACGATCACTAATTTTCTTACAAAATGATTTGCAGTTACATTTTACAGTGGCAGTCCTCCGTAGAACAGTGGTCAGTATCGCCGCCTGTCACGCGGTTTGATACCCTCCCGGGGAGGAATTTTGTGGCTTCGGTGCTGTAACGGTTAGCGTATCGGGCTATTGAACTCAAGTTTTCGGGTTCAATCCCGATCAAAGTAATGGATGTTTAAGGAATAAAATTTCTTTGTTCATCTTCCTTCGGAGGGGAAGTAAAATCCGGATTCCCATGTTGTCGATTTTCTGCAGGTAAAAAGATCCACAAGCCTATACGAAGCCTCTGAGCAAAAGACGAAACAATTCCGGTTTTGTCGTCCGAGTAATATCTCGTTTCTTAGTCAGATGTTGAAAGGAGCAAAGCGAAATTTGCGTGGTCAGGTGGAATAGCAAGCCTGATGACCAGAGCCTCGCCATGAAAAATAAGGCGTCATTGAACTAAATTGAATTTATTTGAATTGTAGGCATTCATGAAAATGTAATAAAGGAAAGTCAAAGCAAATTTCAACTATCAAACCAACCAACGGTAATACAACTTTGTGGCATCCTATACCAAAATAAATTAGGTATGTTTTTTATTCTAATCGTGAAATCCAAATAATAATCATTTTTCTAGAATAACTTTTGCGATTATTTTTATTCCAATGCATTTTTATTCTTTTTTTAGCCGTGAAAATAAAAAATAAATAGTAGTTGGAAAAATGCCAGTGAATACGTTAGTTCTTTTTTTTACAAAATGGAAAGTGTCTTCTGTTACTCAAATCGAGACTTCACTTCAAGATCAGAAGTAACACTATGATGAATTCTTCTCCATTGTACGTTCTTAGAAGGGTACAGCGTTTGAAGGTTCAGCGAAATCAGTGTCACGTATGGAGACTTGTGACATTTTCTCAGAACTAGACGTAGATACTTACTAAGAAATCATATCTCAAGCACGTCGAGCACGTAGTTCATATAGTACGTGTGTACGTGACAAGTACTAGTATTCAATGATAATATAATGCAATATGATAATGGAATTTGTTGAAAAAGCATAAACCTGCAACGTGTAAATAGTACTCAAATAAACAATTCTGTGCTCCATTGAAAATGAACGGTGTACCATTGACTGATGTTAAGGCAACAAAATTTTTAGGTCTCTCAATTCAGTCAAACCTGGAATCCTTTCAAATTCAGTCAGCTTTCATACTGCTCGTTGTGTATATTTCGCGAATGTTCATTCCCGCCCGAGATATGGCATAGTATTCTGGGGAAATACATCTTATAGCTCCCAGACTTTTAGATTACAAAAACGAATTGTACTAATAATAACCAAATTCCACCCACGTGATTCTTGTAAGCCTCTCTTCATTAATCTAGGAATTCTACCATTACCTTGTCTGTTGATTTACGAATCAGTGGTTTTTGTAAAAAATGACTTGCTTAAGGGCGGGAATATATTTTCAGAAAATGCCGAAGTCTATTACTATAACACTCGACGTAGAAATCATATTCATCAGGTGACAGTATCAACAGCTCATTACAAAAAATTCACATACAATACATGTACCCTCTCCCTCAGAAAAAATGTCGTTCAAAATTCTATCTTCCACACCGCGCCGACAAACTTGGACAGCCCTCGGCCTGGGGGAGGGCAGGGGGAGGGACGCGTTGACCAATCGCTAGCAGGTAGAACCACAGTTGTCTGTGATTGGTGCAACATCCCAAGGGGCAGAAAGAACGCTGTCTCAGGGGGAGGGGGCTAGTTCGTTTACGTACGAGACGGAAATATCGTCATATTTCCCTGCCGAAGGAGATAGTTTGCCTGCGCGTACGCCACGACGAAAAAAATATTTCTAAGCGGGTTTTCCGTCCAGAATGATTTTCTATAGACCAGTAAATATTTATCATTTTAGCAACAATTATGCTAACTTTTAGTAATCGATTTGTAACTCCTGACAAACTGCTATTTTGAGATATTCATTTCAGGCACAATTTGCGGTGCCTTCCCGGCCGTGCTAACGCATTTCCAATTTGTTTATAAAATTATAAATTGTTGCAAAATTGTTAATTCGCTGTTTTTGGTTCTGGGACATCGGGAGACTCTCCCCCTTTAGATTTGCAAAATTTGGAAATTGTTTATAAATTTGCAATTGTTGCAAATTTTTTATTGTCTAATCTGAATGGCGTTTAAATGTGATGCAAAATTCCGGAATCCGTTCGGTGCTATTATATCTCGTTCTCGAGATATATGTAATTGTTTATAAGAAATTAACATCTTAGTAGACCCCATTTGTTTGCGCTTAATTCATTCGCGCTAGCAGAATAGCGTGGGATGGGCATACTGAAAAAACAGTTCTCCAATGCCGCGCTTTTGCATACCTAATACGCTTAAAATGCACTTGCTTGTAAACAAATTCTGTGGCCAATTTAATTATGCTAAATTTGTATTTTTACGGTGAGTATGAGCATAACTTTTATTTGGTTTTTATATTCTCTTTTAAGTCCTACAATTTGCAAGTCGATATATTTATCAAATATGAAAGAAATTGATTAGAAAAAAAAATTTTTCAAGGTGCATTACGCCCAAACAATTGTTTCTGTTTTTCTATCAAAGGGATGTTGAGCAACCGAATAACTGTATTATTAATTTTTTTAAGTCCCCTGTTAACACCGAGACTCAGAAACTATTTGTTCCACTTGTTCAACCATTACCATTAAAAAATAGGGAAACATATTGCTTAGCTGTTTGCTATAAACTGCACTGGATTGGATGAATGTAGTGTTAAGGTTTTCAAATGCAGAAATATTCAATTTTGTGTTTTGAAAGATCACATGAGTAGAATCACACATGACAATATTTACACAAGTATAGAAATTTCTAAATAAACGTATATAAACTTCAAGTTGATATTTTCAATTCAATTTATCATTCCTTTCTAAAACTGTTAATTTGATGATTTCATTGTATAATATTCAAATCAGAGCTTTATGTGCTAAATTTACGCATTGTTAATACATATTTTTAAACAACATTAATATATTTAATACACATTTAAAAGGTTTTTAGATTGGCGAACGTTTCAATGAAATTTCATGAATTCCTAAATGCTTGAAAATAAATACTTGTAATATTAAATTATTGTAGCGTGTAAAAATATAACAAACTCACGTATTTGGTAAAACGAGTTGATATTACTAAAAGAAAGCAAAACAGATGTTATAACAATTCAAGGAGATTTAGCTTTTGTTTACAGTTTAGTAAATATCAATGCTCTAGCATTTCCCACTGAAAATACATAGAACGAACTTGGTGGTCAAGTGATATGACCTTCCCAACACAGACTACATTTCAGTATCGTCGGAGTTCGAAGGTGGTTTGTTGGCCGCCATTCTACGAATCTATCAAAACCTTGAATTTTGCACGACCGTCTGTACAGGGAGAACGTAGCGGTTTATTAAACGGAAACGGGCCATTTGAGGTATCTAATGTGCACTTTGAAAACGTTTAACCATTATAAACTATCCCTAAGAAAAATATCAAATAAACAATGTTAAAGGTCACCAGCTTAACATTGCCTTTACTATTTGAATGTTTTCAACATCACCAAAACCAACAGAAAACCCATGTTTTTACAGGTTATTATAAAACCAATTCAATAAATATAAGCATTTATTCACGTTATTATTTTTAAAACACTCAAATATCTACGATGTTATTTGATTCATGTCTTCATCGAAGATCTGAGATTAAAAAACTGATAAGCAGAGAAAATTAAAAGTAATTTTGAGTGATTGATGAAGTTGAATGATCAAATGAAAAACAATGTTTCTTGCTTCATATAATGCTATCGTGTTTAACAGACATGTAATTACACATGATACCTATATTTAAACATCCAAACTAATGAAAATTTTCAAAATTAAAATCATCAATAAAACGTTGAATCATCAGCAAGGATTATATTATTAAATACTTTTTTGAGGTTCATGTGCTCCTGTGTGAATAACGTAGTAAACGTGATTCGTGTGATCCAGTTTCTCAGAATAATACAAAACCTGCTACACACATACACTAAACATGATAGTTGTCAAATAGTTATTTACGACATGAGTATCATAAGATATTTTATTACAATACGAAATTGGAGAATTATCAAACAAGACTCTTTAGCCGAAATTGTTAACCAATTGAATATTGTAATATAATGTTACCATTTGAATATCATAGAAAGTAAGATGCAATTTGTCAAAATTCATGTGAACTATAATTTTTCTTTAAATTTTACTCCTTATCCTGCGAAAGATGTGTGACAGTACTTATGTTAACAATTATACTGCCATGGGTTTAATTAATTAGTTTTCAGTACGCAAATTATTGTTTTTGGTTTTAAAGAAGCATGGATATAAAGAGTATCGGGGAAGGAAACGTCGAAAGTTTGAAAAAAGCTGTTTA